>JAULBM010319545.1:0-13624 GCA_032357055.1 Geukensia granosissima | reverse complement strand
TACCTTATCTTTTGAGGCAAATAATTTCAATATCTGTTCGTCATCCATGTCCGAATCACTTTCACTTAAATTTTTCTTATTATAGCACCGCGTCATTGCTAGTGTGTGGTTTGGATAGAGCCCATCTTGAAAAATATTTTACTGAGTCGGTAAAAAATATATTATTTTAAACAGAGTCTGTTGAAAATTCACTTCTCTTTACGGTGTGCGTGCCTTCAAAGTAAAGAGGTCGTACCCACATGTTGTCAGGTTTTTATATGGCCAGTGGTCATTGAAATTCACTCAGCTGTGAAAAAAGGCGTGCGGCCTGCTGCAAAGTAAAGGTTCAATTATTAAACAAGCAAGTCCAGGATTATGAAATATAATTCCACATTATTTGTGAGAACTTTGGACATGGTGTTTGACGATTCTCTACATTTGGTGCTGCCATTTGGATCCTCTTCTATTATTTGCTTTCTTATTGATGGGGCAACATAATCCATCTTGGGCAAATATTCTGCGTAAACAACTTGTTTCCTGGATAGATCCAAAAGAATACAGTTTCTAAAGAATTTTGTTTCCTCTCTGATGTAGTCGTTGATTGTTGTTTAGACATGATTTGCAAAATACCAGAAAGCGGTTCGGTTGCTACCCTCAGAGCTGACGTAGTTTCCCTTAATAGGCCTAGCCCCTTTGGAATCATTGTTTACATCCGGAATATTCCAACGCTGGGAAGGTAAATTTCTGGCTGCCTGTGCAGCATCAGCTGATAACAATGACAGCTGTTGTAGTCCGCTATTGCTGTCTTCAGGAGGACTGGCGGCTGAAGGTGAAATTTGAGACCCTGATAACTGAGCATTATTTGGGTCGTGCGTTTCCTATGCCATGTGGACATTGTTTTGCACATTGGCAATGTATAACTGACGGAGAATGTCTTCCTTCCAGGTATGATGGAAACCTATCCCCATTGTCTATATACTTTTGATATATTGTTCTTTTGTCCAGTTTCTAGGGTCCTCGTTGTCATAATGAAGACGTTTCCTGCCATTCATTGTTTATGATAATAAATAACTTACAGAAATGTGAATATTTAGTCTGCACAAGTAAACAATGGTTTCCGAATTTCACGGTGTGAAGTTACTGTTCGTCTTTGTTCCACGAATACAAGTTAAAAACAGTTCATATAGGTAGATATCACAGGATAAGTTCTATTTCACAGAAAGTTTGTAGAATCATAAGTATATCATTGTCTAAAATCACTGAAGTAGGGAAAGAGTTATGTCATAAATTAATTTGCAATTAAGTAGTTCCCATGTGTTAAACCCAGAGTGAGGACTTGGGGTACTTGAAGGTTAGCAAAAATGGGTCCTTAGTGTATAAACCTGAATTTTAAATAATAATTCTCATTTTTGCAGCTTTCTGTTTCAGTATTACCTCAAGTCTTTTTAACTGCCCTTAGTAAAACTTTCTGCTGTCCTAGAGGAATTTGAAAAGCATTCAAGTCTTCTTTCTCTAATGTGGAAATGGCTTCCATTGTATCAAAACCAAGCCAAAGTAGTTTCTCCACTGAATTTTCGTTTAACTACATCGTAGCTGCACACAATTTAACTCTCTTAGTATCTTTCATTATTCTTTTCTCTACATCCTCATTGTTGTCTGCGATATTTATATGTGCATTAAAGTTCAATAAAACTCAAAGGTTTGCAAAATAGAAACAAACAGAACCTGTAGCAACTGACTATGGTGATGGCCGTTGAAACTCAAATTAGATTTGAATAAAATAACAGTTTGTATCAATCAGATTGGCTTTTTGGGTTGATTGAGCATTTACAGTGAATAACGATATACCCACAAAAATAACATCCACTGCATGATGCAGAACAGTCAAGAGTAATACTCCAATAAATTTGTATCCGATTTTTGGGTTGATTGAGCATTTACAGTGAATAACGATATACCCACAAAAATAACATCCACTGCATGATTGAACAGTCAAGAGTAATTAATACTCCAATAAATTTGTATCTGATCTTGGGCAGCATCAACAGTTGTGGAATTCAAATAATCTAATTCCTTCTCATCGAGCACATACCAATCTGAAAGATCTTACAAAATGTTCTGTACTCATTTGGTTGAACAATACTTTCCGACGGGGTATAGAAATAGGCTTCTCTGCCTGCAGGTAGAACATCTGCTTAAGGGGCGTCCGTTAGTTTGAGCGGGATATTTAAATACTCAAACTCCTCATCTCAAAGGTTGTGCCGGGGAAAGAATAGGCACTAGGTATCTCCATCCTTGAGGCACTTAAGTCTTCTAAAAGGGGCGTCCCTGATTGTGGGGTATTTATAAATTCACAATCTGTCCCGAGGGAGACGTTAAAGACACACCGTTTTTAGAAAATGCCAAATCCTAAGCACGCTAAAGACCCCTTGCAACAGCTCTTTTTGAGTGGTCCCTAGGCTGCCAGTTACAAGGCTAAATTTTCCGCCACTATCCAACCTGCAATTTTCCAGTGGCAGTCTTAAAGTCCCTCCCTTACTGGTCCCTTTGCAACTCTACATATTGATTTATTGTTTGCTAATTTGTTTCCGTCCTGAATATGCATGAAATATTTGCCACTGGACGTTAAACAACAACCAATCAATCAATCATTATTCAAAAGCCAGATTCCCGGAAGGATCTTTCAAAATAACCATGTTTAGATGGTACGTTAGGTAACTTATTTCTGGTGTGCTTACAACTCATTTTGTTTGCGTACAGGAAAATCTCTAATTCATCTCATTAAAACGAACTTCCTCAAATATTATACTTTACTTATCAATTTAATTCATCTTGCTAAAATTAAACAAAATACTTTTGAATATTCTGTTCTGAATGTTATAAGACAAAACAAAGATTTAGATTCCCGGAAGATTTAAAAAAAAATTCCCTTGTTGTGCTGGTCTGTTGGGTAACACACAATGACCTTTTGTAAACAATAGCTTTTATCTTTCAGTTATAGTTCTATTTTATATCCGCTTTGATTTTAACTCATTTTGTCTTCATAAAGGAAGAAAATATTTATTTCATTCATTAAAATCAACGTCTTCCGATTTCCTATTATACAGATGAGTTTTTTAATCGTTAATATGTATATAACAACATATTTTTGTTCTGAAATTAACACGATGAGGGAACGCTTATATGAAAACCGAAGTCCACGACAAAGGGAAAACTCGACAAAAACGGCAATCTAGAGAACACAAACAAGATGGAACATTCCATATGGACATATCATACTTAACTCTATGTCAGAGTTTGTTGTTGTCGTAAAAACGTTATGAAAGAAAAACTGTCTACCGTATTCTTATGAAATAGTGTTTATTTTTTATATTGAAAAAATGCAAGTAAGTTGCAATAATATTTTCTAGCAATAACGATGTATTTAAAGCTGCGCCGAGTTTTTAATTCTCTACCAGGAATTTTATATTGTAAAGCCATTTGTTTGCCGTAAGTGGCTTTTTGCACGCGCTAGCGCGAGACCGGGAGTACACATTGTCAACGCTGCGTAATAATTAAATAATTTCATTAGGATTAAATAACATGCAAAGACGGTCTGAGGCTCACCTAAATGGAAATTTAAAAATGATTCTTTTTATGAGAATCGCAAGAAAATGTCCGAACAAAAGATATGTGCGCAATTTTTCAAATTACTTTATCTAGGTCAAACGTAAGCCCTCCTGCCAAAAGCCAAAAACAAAGAGGACCGACCCTCAATGTTAAATCTCCGTTGAGAAATTCAGGGGCAGATAATAGTATGTAAAACGTCATTTCATAGCGTAAAACATAAACCGTTAATTCCTCTTGATTAAAAATAAATACAAAGGCAGAAACGCACAAATAATTTAATAAAGCTCGAAAATCACACTCCACAAAAACCTGACATAGAGTATAAAAAGAAAAAGAAATATAAAACTAGAAACAACGCGGACCCCACCAAAAACAGCCTTTTTGTGTACTCTGCAACTTCACAGGAAATGGTCCGTTTTCATCTCTGAAACGGATATTCCATATTGGCCGACAAACTTGCAAAAAGCTGGTTTAGTTGGAACCCTACCCTCCTTCCACGAGTTGTTAAAGGAAACTAAAAAAGGCTCAACAGGCAAACTATAAAAAGAAATAAACGGCAATTCACCCAATCCAACTAGAGAGTACCCAAATCACAATATACAAACAAAACTACAAGCAAAAACGATACCTCTGTTACAAATGATAGCAATTACTGAAAGGCCTGGTTGAAATTCCTGATAATATGACATTAAACCGCGCAATACGAGATGTTATCAAACATTGTGTTTGCAATGAAGAACGGAAAGGCAAGATGGCTATTATGCCAATTTATCATTATTTGTATGACAAAGCAAAGTAGCCAAGTGCATATATATCTGGGGCCGTATTCATAAAACTACTTAATTTAAGATTATGCTAAGGAAACACTTAAGTTAAGGAAACTCCGCCTATTTTACTTAAGTGGTATTCACTAAACATCTTAGCTTAAGTATTTCCTAAGGAAAATCTTAGATTAAGGAAACTCCGCCCACAATACTTTAGTGGTATTCATAAAGCCGCTTAAACTAAGATTTCACTTCAGTTTTCCGGTAACTTTAAGGTAGCTAGGTACCTACCTTAACTTTTACAAAGTATATTTATTTTAAGTAAAACAATGTCTGCAATTCAAAAAATATATCAGCTGCAAATTAATACATTTCATACCTGGAAAACAATAAAATTTTGTTAATTAGGGAATTATTTTTTTCTTCTTTGTTGATTTACTCCACGAAAACTACATTGGTCAAAATAGCGATCGTAAAATCATAGGCAAACATGCATCTTTATCTAACACATTTTCATAGTCATTTCATTTAACTTTTGATGCAAAAAACGAAAAAGCCTATTTTTATACATTACCCCCCCCCACTTTAGCAGATTACTGATGCGCTATATTATCTGTTTTTTGATATTTTGTGGATATCTAAAAAACGATGTTGGTTAGATGTCATATAAAAGTGCTTTGGTATATATATTACGTTCGAATCTCTATAAAACTTCGAAATGAGTTTTAAATTTCCGCTAGTTGCAAGGGCTAAATTTCCCCGCCCTACCCAAATAGTCACAATTTTGGATCTTGGGGCAATTACATTCCCTGGCCTAAGGCCTGCATATCACTTCCCTTTTAATTTACTGTTAAACTTATTCTCATCGTGAACATGGCTGATATAATACCTACTGTAGTATTGTGTTGTATCAAACAGATTTTGCACGAGAAAGTCACACAGTGCAATAATTCATCATTCCAGTTCAGTAAGTTTGTAAACTAAGCAAACATACCTTATATGAATTTTATTAATCATTGTTGACGGAATTACTTATTATTCACTGGTATAAGTGCGAGGAGTTCCGTATTGGCAGACACTTAAGTATTCCTTAGTTAAGGGAGTACTTAAAATGCTTTATGAATACCACTAAGATTTTATCCTTAACTAAGGAAATCCTTAGGAAAATCTTAGTCAAATGAACACTTAAATTAAGAGTCTTTATGAATACGAGCCCAGGTCCTTAACTAGTTTAGATACACTGATACCATATGGATCAACCAATTCGTAATGGCGACCATAAAATTTTAGGAGGGACGACTTCAACCTTGATTAAATGTTTCCTTATTGTAGTAATTTAAGCGACAGCATCAATACTCTCTTCAGAAAATCCTGATACTTGGAACAGACACGAGAGTGTCGAATCCACTATGAAACATAAAACCCGTAGGCAGGGGAAGCAGGAATATTGCCACATAAATATGGAAAGTTTACAATAAGAAATTAAAGTTGAAATAATCCCGTTTATCGTAGATCTTAGAAACAAGTTTTAACTATTGGTCAATTTCGAGGAATAAATCTAGGTATGAAGCAGATTTTTTTTGAGTCTGTGGTCTCCTTAATTTCTAGTTCTCTGGGATATATTTGGTCGAGATGTTCTCTGAACGTAGGATTATTAAATGACAAAACATCATCGATATGGCGAAAAGTAAAATCAAACGATCTGGCCTATTTCGTTTTGTTATTGCACAGGAGTCCCTGAATGAATTCTGTTTCATACGAGTACAAAAACAAGCCGTTTAGTAATGGCGCATAATTTGTGCCCATTGGAATGCCAACTGTCTGTTGAAAAATTCGGTCACCAAATTCTACAAAACTGTTGTCAATCAGAAAGTCCAGCATTTTGCCAATATCACCTTTACTGTATTTATTAGCACAAGCAGTGTGTTCTCTTACAAAGGGAGACAACATTTTAACATAAAACCAAATATTTATATCTTGGATTTCCATTTTGTTTAACAAAACATTGATGAATCAATTTCTTAAGACGGTCTTTAATTTGTGAGTGTGGAATCGTGGTATAAAGCTGGGCACCGGAGCAGTCTCTAGGGCTCGACCCACAGAGCTGACCCAGCGCGAACGCCAGGTGGCGAATAGGGAAGGCCCTCTCGTTGGGGGCTGCCAGGTTGTAATACGGAAAGCATGGAGGCCTTAAACATGTTAAGAAATTTTTATATATAATTTTAGGATGGCTGCCTCATACGAAAATATACCATATCTGTTATTTTTTATACTGATAAGTGTTCTTAGTGTTATGAGTTTTCTTGCCTTGGAATATTTTGTTAAGATACGATATATATTTGACATTAATTTGTAAAAATGCGTTTCCTAAAATTTTGTTCGCTAGCAAAGGTCTTGACGCAATATATTTGAGCAATATCCCCAATAAAAAATCCGTCAAATATAAAAATCAAACATAATTTAAAAATCAGTCTGTATCAATCATTTCATACACTTATACAACACCTAATGCAAGCAAGATTTCCAAATATAAACACGTGTTAAAGAAAATCAGCATCAACGACTACAAATCTAATTCCCCTGACTGCGCTTGTGCAAGTTAACAATTCAAATAAAATCCTGACGGTCAAGTGATTACTGGAGACCTCAACATTTTAGAAGTAGAAAACATTTGTCTACGAAATGTGTTTGCCAAAGGGCCAAAGTTCCATGAGCCTCAGTTCATCAACTGGAATTCCAATTTTGAGATCCTTATGGATTCATTCGAGGATTATTTCAGCCAATAACAGAAACGCTAAGTTGGCTGTTAGGTCGTTTAAACAAATACGAATTCACAAGTTAAATAGGTCTATGAATACATACCCTTAATCGGTCGTTAAAGATTCAAGTACTGCCAGACATCCCTCAGAACTACATGACAAATATGTTGTCGTCTCCGCTGACAAAGTCCATAACAACATTGTTTTTGTTTGTAAATAACATTACATAGTGTGTTTAATAAGAATCAGGTATTGTTAATTTATCTAGTAACCCGACATATATCCTTACGACACTTACCAAAGAAGAACTCATCCTTGAAAATCATCGGTCAGTTTTGTGTTCCTTTGAAATTACAACTAGGTAGTCGTTCACTTAAATGGATTAAAAAGCTACACAAGTGTCATTAGAAGCAACGTTAGATTGAAGGGTCTATCGAATGCTCCACGTAACCTCTTTCCAAGTTACTGACAGTTATTTTATCACCAGTAAAAAAGGGCTTCAGAGTTACTGTGAAACAAGGCATTCTAGAGACGGAGTGAATCAAACGTGGACCCCCCCCCCCCAAAAAAAAGAAAAAAAAATTGAAACATTTGTAGAATGCATCAAAAGAAGGTCCTTTAAATATTGGAATGATGTAAACTGCATATATCCAACACACAATCCAGTTTCCGAAAATATACAACTCAGGGACTCAGAACATTTTTACGACCTTTACACACCACAAGTAAAGACATTTAACAAAAGTTTCTAATAAATATTCCAAAGCCAAATTTAACTCCGTGTAAAGTGCTTTTCTTGATATAACTTCATCCGATACGCTGGGAACATGAAAATGAAGCGTAGTCTGATGGACCAAATAAAATAAAAGTTCAAGACGTAAAACACCGATTAGCCAAATATAAAGATAAAAATTGGGGAATTTTAAAATTTATAATTTTAGAAAGAAATTTGTTCATTAATATCACCTTTTGCTACAATTATACAATCTCTACATTATTACCGCCTTTTGCTAGCATTAAAACAATCTAGACCTCTGATGTCAAAAATCGATGTTTAACCTCAAAAACAATATCTAATCATCCTGGAATATTAACTGCAGTTAAAAGATTTGTATGTTCCAGTGATATTTGAAAGATTTATATATTCCAGTGATACTCGCTATTGGTCACGTAATGGCAATGCTAAACAACAAAATTTTCTATTAAAAGATAAAAAAATATAGATACCTTTTTATGCATGTTTTACAAATAAATAACCGTATTAATAGGCAAGTTAATTGCAGTTTTAACAATATTTATTTTATGCCCAACTACAACCTACAAATGCCAACTTTTAACTTTTAGCAATTTAAAAGAAATTACATTTTATGACACTATAAAATGTCCTTAGTTAACAAAAGAGAAGAATATAGAAATATGACGTGCATTAAATCCATGATGGCTTTTATAAAAATACCTTTACACATGAAAAAGAACGATTAAAACAGATTTTATAACATCAAAGCAAAAATAACAATATCCTTTGAAAAGGTAGAGAAATTATTGAGATTCTGTTCTCTATCAAACGTGCAGTCTATTAGTCTCCCTGTGTAGGAGTTAAAGATGTTTTCTCGAATGGTTGTGGAGATATTGTCCACGCTACATTCAAACCTGTATTTTGTATTTAAATTGGCAAAATGACCGAAGTTGCCGTAATATGCATTTCCTAAACAAAAGGCTTGGTCGTTTACACAAAACTGCTTAAAACGGGTTACGTTGCTTCTCCGTTGAAGTATCACATTCGAAATTAATAGAGACAACAACCCAACCATTTCTAAGAATATCAAACCATTTAAGTCATCCATAATAACCTGTAATTAATTTTACCTGATTGGAAAATGAGCAATACGGCGATGTTTTAAAGAAACAGGAACTGCTTACTTTCTAGACCAACTCATTTTACCACAGTTTTTGTGGCTTAATAGATATGTTTTTGGGTATAATCTGTTCATGCTACGTTTATCAACTTGTCCCTTTTTGTCTTTTCCCTTGGTTTTCTTTTGCTATCTATTTATATCGTGCCTTATTATTGCCTAAATGTTATGATATTCCGTCTATTGCCGTAATCGGTTCTTTCTCATTTTAGTATTTATTGGCGTTGAACAAGATTCACCACATGTGGAAGTTTTAAGCAGTATCTCAAGTAAACGGAAGTTTCTCTCTTGATGATGGTTTGAGGTATTAGCTGTTTACTTATTACAATCTAACAATTGACCTCGAGATTAATAACTAAAGGTCGTTTTATGTGGCTGCGGTCATGAATATGTCCAGATATAAATAGAAGAGATCTTAAATGCATTTTTCAAAGAGACAAAATTAACTCAAAACATACAAAATATTACTGCAACAAACCTAAAGAAGCGAGGCTCAGACCACAATAACTGGATAAGGATCGTAAAAATGCTCATCCTTATGGGCTGCACAAGTCAATCAGATCTAAATCGGATTTGTGTCAAATCCTAAAGAGACAATATGTCTGCACACACGAATCATTAATAATGACGATCATAAAGTTTGATGAACGAAGTTTTTTGTTGGACGTATAATTATTTAATTAAATTGCATGACAACAGAAATCCTCCGATCAGATAATCCCGGTTCTTAGTGAAGGTGCGGCAGTTTAGTAATTTGGTTACAACATATAAAGCCAAAAGGACTGCATGAATACTGTCGAATGAATACGGGATGTTTATATCAGGAGAGTTGATATCAACATTTATCATATATTTATATAAAAATATGGGAATTCTGCAAAGATGATACATGTGAAGGTGAAGCACTCATATCATCACGGAAAGTACATCCGTATCGTACCCCTATAAATAGTCACGTGATTCAAATGTATATCATAGTTCATATCGTTTCAAAACTTTTTTGTGTCCATTAATATTAAAAAACGATATATGGGCGTAAAAAATATATATTTTAATTAATTTAAGGTCGGGAATTTTGGAATGTTAACAAAATTTGACGACCTAGAAAATAACCTCGTTGCAGACGTGAAAGAAAGCACCATATTTTTCTGCTCCGTAGCAGCGACTTTTAGTAAACATAGGCACTGCACGAATTATGTGGAAAAGGGTTTGAAATTTTATTTGGTTACATGAAAAATTTGAAACAATAACTGAAAATGAGTTCAAATTTCGATGCCGAAATTTGGTTACATTGACACATCAAAAAATGCATGAAACCACCCTTTTTTAAACGCCGTTTGCATTCAGAGAGAAAAAATAATTTTTCTATTTTTCACACGTTAATTATTCAAAAATTTCACAGCTATGTTGCCATAAAAAATCCCAAAACAAAAAAGTTGTATATCCAATGTATTGTGTTTGTCTAAGCCTATAGAAACTTCCACGAAAAAAGTTGGTTTACATCTAGTGTTTTATAAAACATAAATCAAGCCATATGGAGATCGACACACATGATAATATTGACATGAATATTTTCCAAGATATTTCATTTTCATTGCTTTTACATTTTGAGAGATATAGAATTTTCTGTATGGTAAAATGATATGGGCTTTTCCATGACATACGACACAACAACCTTCAAAGTTAAAATATATGATAAACAGTATATGATATGAGGTTTTCCATACCGTACCCAAAATCAACCATCTACCCATATCAGACCCTCGGGCTAAAGCTCTCGGATCGATATGGGTGTCTCGGGTTGATATGGGGTATGGTATGGAAACCCCCATATAATATTCTATATATCCCGTGGGGATGATTTGCACAGATACCTTTAATACCCGAAGCCTCAAATATATACGCAGTGAAAGTTAATTAAGTAAGTGAATTACTACTTTGAACTTTAAAAGAATTTATTGACAACCTTAAGAAGTATCTCACGAGCGAAGACGCATGATCTTGTCGTGTGAAGGTGACAGTAGCAAACATGTTGACAAATTTCATTTTCCTTGTCCAAAAGGGGATATCTCGTACCGACCAAACTTAAATTCGTTGCTTCTGATGCCCAGTATGAACCTAACAATGTTAAATTCAATAATAAATCTGGTGTTCATAGCTAGAATCAAGCCAGTGAACAATAAGAAAATGCACCAAACTGATCACGACTGAAAACCGAATAAATGCACATTTTGGGTTCAGCGTAATCATTCTCACGGCTGTTTTGATTGAACATTGATCAAGATTACGATTAAGATTATGACGTCATGATTATGATGTATTGAATCAGATCATTTGCTACGTTTGTTTCAGGTTGATATAGTAAATACTTATTGATATAGAATCTAACAACATTGCATGTTACATGCAAAAAACATCAGGATAAAGCAGGTTTAGGCCAGTACAGTCGACATGCAATACTATTTGATTGGACAGTACATTATAATGGAATTATGAAATTGGATCATCTGTGCATACTGTTAAATGTCTTGACGACTATATTTTCTACCATAAAAGTACATGTAGCTGTGCAGCAGGAGTGTTCTCCGGCCTGTTTTCACCCTTCACGTACAGTGATTCATGTATTATTATTTTTCCTAATAAGTAAGAAAGAGTTTTAAACAATATCTAAAGGATGAATCAGATTTTAAACCATTCTTGCACTTTCAATGGAATTCATACACTATTTTATGAATTAAACATTTGAAAGGTGTACAAATTCTCCACCATAAGCAACCCGCAATTATATTACTTAATATATATACTTACTGATTCACTTATCTATGTATATCGTCTTTTAAGAACAATAAAATTAATATTTTATGGCAGATTAACTTTTAAAGAGATATCAAACAATTGTGCGTTATTTATACTAAACATTTAAGGTATTTGAAGTATAATTATCCATAGAGAGACGATTGATAATAAAAACAATTCAAGGTACATAGGGGGGGGGTAATCTAATATTAAACAAACATAATTGACAGATAATTAAAAAAAGAACCAACAAAATATATTTTGATTTATATATATGTATATGAACCTTGATGAAAAACTTAATATGGTCTGAAAAAATGGGTGATAACTCTTCACTGCATTCATGCAGTTATTGACGATATTTTGAGAACAAATAATGTTGTTCAATTCTTTTGAATACAAAAATATGATTTTATGGCTTAAAAAATTCAAAACCAAAATAAGTGATAGCCGTCCTCTTTCATCAGTCAAAACAAATATCCGGTTCCTAAAATAAAATAATATGATTGATTGATTGAATGTTGCTTAACGTCCAGTGGCAAATTGTTCATGCATAGTCAGGACGAGAGCATATTAATGAATGGTGATGATGAACCCTGCTTTGTACTAGACCGACACGCTGAGCCGAATTTTTAACGTGCTAGCTCGAGCTATATCAATGTTTCAGTCCATACCCTTGCCCTCGTGCAGTCTATATTTCCAGGTATTGCCCTCCTCATCAGTTACTATTATATAAATGAATTATAAGTCTCTGCGCTGGAACGGACATTACAAGGTATATGTAAATATCCATGCTTCATCATATCTTTTTACATATAGATAAAACATAATGCGTAAACGTCTTTCCGATGCTCGTGAACCATTGGCAAGCCCCCCTAGGGTTAAGACAAAAGGTTACGTCAGTGAAATGTATTCGTCAGATGATATCGACCGTTATGAAACAGTTCTTTATGTAACAATGTCCTTGCCGTATAACCATTGGGCTTTAAACTCAGGCTTTAAAGTTAAATCCCATTGACAATAACATTAAAAATACGAATGGAAAAGTCTGGAAAAATCTAATAAGTGCGAAAGTACGTAGTAGAATATGCACCTGCCCGAGACAGATATAATAAAAATCCTTAGTTCAAAAGAAAATGGGATCCACCTTTAAAAATGAAAAACAAGTAACACTGCTAAACACTTGCAAATTCTCAACCGAAAGCAACCCGCAATCATATTCTTAATGATCCAGTTATCTTTTGAGTACAATAAAGTTGATATTTTTATAGCAGATTTACTTTTACAGAGAAATCAAACAATATCACGTTATTTACATTAAAAAATTGAAGTTATTTGAAATGTAATAATCCATAGAGTGACGCATGAAAAAAAAAACAATTCAATGTGTATGTAAATGTAAATATCCATGCTTCATCATATTTTTGTACGTATAGACAAATATAATGTGTATACGTCTTTCCAGTGCACGTGAACCATTGGCAAGCCCCCCCCCCAGGGTTAAGACAAATTGACCATTTGAAATGTTTTTCCCTATTTCGTCAGATGATATTGACCGTTATGAAAAGTTCTTTATGTAACAATGTCCTTGCCATATAACTATTGGGCTTTAAAGTGAAATCCCATTGACAATAACATTTAAAATATGAATGGAAGAGACTGGAAATATCTGAAAGTACGTAGTAGAATAAACAACTGCCTGGGACAGGTATCTTAACGAGAGGCTCCCAGGAGCCTGTCATCGCTCACCTGTCATACAGTTTCCAACATAACGTTTGAATTAAAACCATTTGAATTAACTATG
>JAULBM010319534.1:0-13625 GCA_032357055.1 Geukensia granosissima | reverse complement strand
CATTGATTACTTCATCATTCCTTATTCACCCGTAGAATTTCATATGTTTATTGAAGCAAAGCAGTTAATGTCTACAAAATCTCTGAATTAATTGCTCAGTGAATATTTTCTTAATATGTATGGAGGTTTACGATTTCTACCGAACTTAGTTCAGGGCGAAACCACCCGGAACCAACACGTTGTTAGGACATACAGTACCGGAACACTTAACTCAGATTTAACAGACAACCCAAATCAATGAAGCATGAAATGAAGGTCATGTGAACCTTATTTGGGAGGGAAGCTGACAGACTCCAGAAGAAGCCTTCACTAAACAAGCAACGTGATGGTAGAACATACAGTACCTGAAAACAGAACTCAGATGTAAAAGTGAACCGGATTTAATGAAGATATTTAAAAGATTTTTTTCTTTAAAATGGCAATGAAAAACAATAATGACAGCCACGTTTATTTTCCAAAAGTAACAAATTAATGCTTCAAAAGAAATTTAAAATCATTTAGCTAAGCAATCAGAAACAAGAATGTTCTGTGACAGCCATGAGGTTTGTCCGCGACAGGGGCGAAACGAGGAAACTCTGAAAAGGACCTTTCAAGTTTGGTTCCATTTGACAAGGTGGTTTAAGTGGAGATACTTTTTTTTAAATCAGCCATAAGAAACAATGATCACCTGGCAGTCGTGTTTGGAACAAAATGTTTAATCTTTGAATGGAACCTTCCATATATTCAATTATTGGGAAAAAACCAAGAGGTTCCCGTGAAGTTTCGCCCTTTAGTGTCAGAAGAGAAGATTATAAAAATCAGCCAATAAGAAACAAAATCGCATGTGACAGCCATGTTTGTAGTCTAACTGAAGTGAACGAAGTGAGAAAACATGTAAAAAAATATGCTTCCTATCAGGTTCTGTTTTGGCCTTAAATTTCAAATCAGAAGATGAAAATGTGAAATGCAGACATGTGCTGACAAAAGCTTGTATGATCTTTGGAAACATGAGCTAAAATGGTAAACACTAAAATAACTGCATGAAGTAACTTTTTGCATTTTTTAACCCCCCCCCAAAAAAAAATCCGAAAAATATTAAAAAATAGTTTTGTGCAAAATTGGAGTGTCGGACTTATTTGTGCAAGGATCAGCCAAATGTGGCATTGGGCAATGGGGTTTCAGACCAAAATTGCTGTTCCTATGAGCAAAGCTGACCTAATCCTCCCGTATCAAAAGCAATGGTATATAGTCAATGTTTTGCAATGGTCAACCCAAGGTATTGTACAAACAGTTATCGAAATAAGAGAGTCATGATGACATTATTTAAAAAGATTCTGTGACAGTGACTAAAATTGATCTCAAAGCTAAGGAAAATAAGTTCCACATGAAGACCATGTTTTGCTAAGAGAAACACAAAATATTACTTGGGGGGAAAAATCACAATCAGGAAGTGCACAAGGTCATTTGGTAATGAACTTTTCCTGTTAGTTTGTTGAGCTGGTGGGGTTGGGTGAATGGACAGGTGGAATGACAACCACCAAGATAAGATTAAATGGTGAAGTTGTGCAATCAAAGAATGGACAGATGGAAGGACCGTCACCTAGGTAAGTTATTGTTAGGGTTGGGGGAACAAAATAATGGACAGATTGAAGGACAGTTACCTTGATAAGAATATCTGATTGGGCCAGGGAGACATATGATGAATAGATGAAAGGACAGTGACCTTGATAAGGGTAGTTGTTGGCATGTCGGAACAAAATAATAGCAGATGCAGATGGAAGGGCAGTCACCTTGATAAGAGTAGTTTTGGGGATGTGGGAACAAAATAATGGACATATGGAAGGATGGTCACCTTGATACGTTACTGATGTGGTAGGGGAACAAAAGAATATAATAATAAAGTATAATAAAGTATATACTACAAAAAACAGTAGATATAAACTTTTTTTTAATTTTAAGTACTTGTATACAAAGTTTTAAAATATCACACCCCTTCAAGGAAAACTACCATCAAGCATTACCTTGGTAATGACACATACTGTAAAAGTATTAGTATTTGCTGAATTATATTTCTGAATGTCTTCGTGGGTTCTATTTTTTCTGAATACTGTTTATATTATGATAAATTATGTTAAATTTTGGCATTTCCCCTGTACATATTTTCTAGGAAAAATAAAGACTGTTAAGATAAGGATAATACATTGTCAATGTTACTAATAAAAACATGGCTTGATTTACAAATGGGACAAGACATAAGACAAAGGGAGATTCAGTCATTATTTTACTAAAATATTTGTTCTTTCACATAGGTTCCATATCATTCACATCTATAACACTGTAAAACATTAATTCTTTCAAATGCATGTTGTAGGACCAAATACACTACAGAAATAAATAATAAATTTGTACTAAAGCCTAAAAAATTTAAATACACTAAGAGCTTCATAAAAGTCATCATTTTCAAGATATGTTATATAAACAGCCCTCATATTATCCCAGTAAATAACAAAGAATACATCCTGACAAATTTTAAAACTATGGTGATTTTAATGCTAAGCATATGACTGTAGCATATGAACACAAGAAAGTTGTTCAAAATGAATACTATAGTCAGTATGGACACAGTTATGTGCTTAACAGTATTATGATGGATACAATTTGAAAAAACACATCAAAATGATATCAAAATTAACCAAATGCTCCACAGAACCTGTAATCTCTCACCTAGCATAAGGAGACCTTTTTCAATATATTCTAAACTAAGTTACATCATGTCAACTATTTTGAATTTCTGATTGGCAAACAATTCACATATTAAGTTAAGGACCACCTAACAATCATTTCTGCAACGTAGGAATTCCATCCACTTTGCAGTTTCTGAGAAGATTTTTGAAATTTGGACCAATCAGAACACATAATTGACTCTGGAAGCAAGGTTGAATTTCAGATTGGCACCAAAACAAGTTTGGGTGAAATTTGTTCTGGGGCTTCATAGAAGATGAAAATGTAAAAAATGTCATAGCACTTCATGTCAGGTGAGCTGAAAATGTTGCAAAAATAAGGGTGCAGCCATTTCTCAGCCTCCTTTACCTTAAGAATGGTAAGGGATATGTGCAAGTGTGCTATTGCTCATTAAGCTTCCTTTCTCATGGAAAGTATGAAAATACCCAATCAAAATTGAACATGAAATGGATAGCTTCCATTACAATCTAAGAAAATCCCAGTGGAAAATTATCATGCCAAAATATAAAATAGATCAGTATACCAGAACAAAAGTATTGAACTGAAACCTTACTGTCTACTGAGGAACAATGTCAACAATGACACAGTATAACATTATTTGAGGGCAAAATAGTTGTGGTCAAATGAAACACACTATTGTAACAAACAAAATTAAAATTGCAGTTTTAGTCCTACACAACTGGGATAAAACATGTACCAAATATTTTTCATTCTTCACAAACTTAGCATGTTACCACTGCAGCACATTGACATGTGAAAAGTGAACAAATTAACTTCCGGGTAAGTGTGGACACAGTATTCTGCTCTACACAATAATGTATTTGAAACATTAAAGTGCTGGACACATTAATATGACTGGATCAATGTTGCCTTAAAAAATATTGAAACTGAATAAAAATTATCATAAGAGGAGAAAATGTGTCCATGGGACACAGATGTCACTGCCCAGGCAAATAGAAAGCAAACATATGACAGACCTGAAAAAGAGAAACATGATTCATCTCACCCTGATAATGCTTAAGACCAAATATTAAATCAATCCAACATACACAAGCAGAGAAATTGTTGGTCAAAATTGACAGATGTATATAACAGAGAAAAACTTAATGCCCCATTTCCTAAAGCCAGGGGCATATAAAAGTTTAAAAAATTGGGGCATGGCCATTTTTTAGCCAACTATATCTCAATTACAGTAAGAGAAGGTTCATGGGCATAATAGGCTTGTTATGTTGGCTCTGGTATTGAGAACACAAAAAAAAAAAAAAACCATCAAAATCAGACAAAAAAAAAGATAACTTAGATTTGAAAAAAATCCCTACTTGATATCTTCTTAAAAACAGGTGGGGCAAAATAACCAAAAACCTCTCAACCTGTATTTTATATTGGTTTCATTGTTTTGAAATATCAAATGGATCCAAATAATAGAACAAAAATATTTGAACTGAAACCTTTTTGTCTACAGATGATGATGCCAACAACAGTCAATACCATCACATGTAGGTGATAGGAAATAGCAAAATGAACAAAAACCTGACCATAGTTGTCAAACAATGAAAATGTGGTGAAGTTTAGAATTAACTGTATGATTTTCTGTATAAAAAATATTAATTTATCAACGTGTTGTGTGCAGTTATACAGACAACATTTAGTCAAAATAATTTCAAATCATTAGTTTATTTTAGTTTATTAATGTAACAATTACATGATAAATTCTACATTTTGCAAAAAATGGCAGCGTACTGAAGAATAGGGAGGGTATCTCCATGGAACTATACTGATCTCCCATTAACACTTCAACTATTTGCACCATATGGCTTTCAAGTGTCATAAAATACAATGGCAGTGATTTCACATGTTAATGATATAGAAAATATCAGGTAGATACATCATATATAAGCTCTTCTGGCTCATCAAGGAATACATTGACAAAATTAACAAGTATTACAATATATTACATCCAAAAATTTTTATCCAACTCTACATATGTCATGACTAGAAAACATTTTGTCTGGAATGCGTCTTGTAGGAATGCAGAAACCATTTCATAGTCCTAAAACATGGCACATTATGATGTATATATACCAACTACATAATCCCTAGATATACATGTAGAACCTTTACTATTATTTGTCCCTCGTAACTTACAATCCCTAACAACCAAAGAACTGGTTTTGACAATTTATATGTTGGTGGAATAAAGTTAAAAACAATTTTCTTTAAATACAGATACAAACCATTTGCATTGCATACAAGTTTAGGAGATAAAAAAAGTAGGTACTTATAAATGCAGAGACTTCTAATTGTAACATATTTCTAAAGAAATTTTATAATTTTATTCATTCATTTAAACCTAATTGGTTCTCATTCTGGCCCACCCATTAAAAAATACATTTCTTTGGAGCAGTTCCAGTACTAATGCAATGATAATGCTTTTACTATTTCAAATTTGATACTTGACATAAAAATCAATTATCTTTGCATATTAAAATTTTCATAATAAATATGACACAAGAGGGGACAAGAATGTAAAATGTGAATTCATTATAGTATTAGATTTCTGTATACACAAAGAACATGAGTTAAAACTTGTGTGGATAGATACATGAAATTCTACACACAGTCCATTATCAGAATCTCCTTTGTATGAACACATAATATTGCTTAGAATGTCTGTCTTATCACAGTATATTATATATAACACTGATTAATCAAATGGTTGGTGAATAAATGATCAAATCATCCGATGATATACTATACACAACAAATTTTTTAATTAAGTATACATTTTGGAAACAAAATACTGAAAATCAAAACATGTATTCATAAACATACAAAACTTAATTCATTTAGGCAAAACACAGTATTCTACAATGTTGCAATTTAGTTTGTTACATAGAACTGCTGACATGTAAGTTTGTGAACTGCGATAGATGTCTCTTACTGCAGTTATTGATATTTTCGTTCTGTAATTCAAAATATTACCACTGTTCTTGATTGAAAGGGTGTGAAACATTATTTATTTAGCTTGGATCACTATATTTTACTGAAGGTATTGTCATGTGGAAAAGAAAAACACACATCCTGAACCTTCTAAAAAAAAATTTCTTTGCTTCAAACTATGACAGGTTATCGGAAAGTCCATTGTCTATTAGAATTGTATAATTCATTAAGAAGTGATACATTGATAAGCTCTGGAGTAAATTAAGCATCATTCAGATTCAGATAGGAGGCAATGGATCAATTTTTCAAAAATCTATAAAATCTGGATAAAGTACAATAATAAGTTTAGTATATCAGCAATCAAATACAAAAAGTGATTTAGTTTGAGAAAATTCAGACAATTTTAACAAAGAACGAGCAAAAATATTGCAGAAAGGGTGAGAAAAATTTTCTTGACAGCCTAAAAATATCCACCTTGTAAGAACTTTAAGCCCTCCCACAAGTCAGGCAGTTAACCATATCTTCGTATACCTTATTAATGTCAATAAAAGGATCAAAGTCGTTGTCATTTGTTGTCATTGTTATTGATAATCTTCTTATCTATTATCTGTCAGTAAAAACCACAAGCTATTGTTAAATTTTTATTGATTATCCTTGTTGATCTTCTTTACAGGATCGTTAATATCCATCAAGTCAAACTGACCAACGATAATCTGATTATTTGATTATTGCATATTCAGTGACATCATCTTCCTTGTGACGTCAAAGAACAATGAAATTGAGTGTAATTTATTCATATCAGCATAGTTGCCTGATTTGATCAAAGGAAAAACACATAAAGAAAATTACATTTTTAGCCAAAGCATATCAATATGTAAGTTCTAAGTAATGTTAATTTAAGAAATAATGTGAATTTTTTTATTCTGCACATATTTCATAGGGAAAGAATTAAAATATTTCCAACTTATTTTACTTATATGTTCTTGCAACATAATAAGATGTCAAACTGACATTAATTAATATTACTAATTAAAAGTCTTTACTTTTAATCATGCTTTTATTTCAAAGTGTTCATTAGGTTAATTATCTTGACAGAGATAGTTTTATATTTTGCAATTCAGAAGAACTATTCCAATTGGAAAAATATACCAAGTCATATCATATTCCATAAACTATTCCGATTAAAAAAATATACCAAGTCACATCATTCTTCCATAACATGCATAGATGCATAGCAACCATAGATAGAATGTGTCCTGATTTTCAATATTTTAATTTCCATCACAGCCGCCTTTATTAAAATTAAATAAAATCCTAAGATAAAAACCAATGCTAGCTTTTGACAGCTATTAATATAATCATTAACAATATAATTATAACAGCTAATATAACAATACATAACATTTTTCTGTTTTTCTTTTGATATTTTTCAGCCTTTTGTAATTGTTGTAGTCCCTTTTCTACCTGTACACTTGCATGTTCTACATTATAATCTATTCTATCTAATATTGTTCCCTGAAAAACAAGATATACTGTAAGTAAAAATCACAAAAGATATCCCTGTTCCCCCATGGATTATCTTCCCTTGAAATGAATTTCATGGTTATCAAAAAACAAAAAATAGGCTCCATTTACTTTGCTAAATAATGTGGCTTTTAATTTTTGTGATATCTAGTTGACTGTAAATAACATGAAATTTTGATTAGTGATTGCTATCAGTTTGTGTGAAAAGCCTATTGTCTAATTGTCCTTGCTAAGGTCTAATGTATCTTCAAATGACAGAAAAAAAGAAATATGTAGGAGTTCTCTTTTCAAGAAAGAGATATCGGGGCAAACACATACGTTATACGTTACCATAAACACTTTGAATTTATTGTCTTATAAAGAAATGGAAAATTTATGGAGAAAATGGAGTTCATTTCAGTTTCTGCTATTTACTTCTAATAATTTGTCATCTAATCATTGTGTTTAAGTAAAGGAGTGATATTGAAAACATCGTAAGAAGGAAATGCACATTCACACGTTTATGTTACTGTGAATCAAAATCAAAAGTAAGCCAATTTTTCATGGTATGTCATTGGCTCTCGTGAAGCTTCTGCTTTTGTATTTAGACAGTCGGAAGAAGTTTAACAAAGAAGTTAGATCTTTTAGTCGGTCGACAAGTTAACCAATTTATTTTTGATTGCACACAGACATTCTATTCCAACAATTAAAGAAAAATTTTATTTTTATTTCAGTAAAAAAATAATTGGAACCGCAGCAAATCACAGGAGTTGGCAGGCAACAGCAAACAAATGAAATTTTATTTTAGGCCTCATGTGATAAAAAGTTGTTTTCCAACTGACGGATGAACAGGGTGATTCCTATATAAATCAAACTTTGTTTGTGAAGGGTATTATTACATAGATAATAGCATACCTGATCTACAACCATTGAAGCTAAATCTTTAAATATGTCATTAAGGTCTGTGATAGACTGGACTATTTGTGCTATCTCTTTTTCTCTCTGTTTGACATGTACTGTATTATCTTCTACCATCTGTAACTGTGTGGATGTAAAACCCTGAAATATACAGCAAAATCAATAAAATACAAAATGGATATACAGCAAGAAATACAGGTCATATGCTAACTGTATAGTATTATCTTCTTCCATCTGTAACTGTGTAGATATAAAACCCTAAAATATACAAGATACACAGGTCATAGGCTGAATAGTCTATGCTAAATGTACAGTAATATCTTCTGACCAGAAAAAAATGAACAAACTTGACGTTAAAAGATCTGCTGCACAATAATTTTTGGATAGATGGCTTAGCAGTTACAGCAAATTTGATGTTTGAAAATAAGTCAATCAGAAACAAGAATTTAAAATGGCAACAATGTTTGTTCTCCATTATGACAAAAAAGCATTGGTTGAGCACTTTCAGAAGAGATTTTCAAAAAATTAGCCAAACAGAAAAATACTTACGGTAGCCATGTTTTTTTTTATTAGGACCAAATAAGCAATCTTTATAAACATGCAGATGTAAAAATTGATGTTTTTACTTATTACACATTTATTTGGAAACAACAGAAATTCATAATTATCATGATGTTTGCTACTCATTGTCAGCCATTTTTATCAAATTTTTGGAATTTATCTGGTTTTATCCATTACAAAACCTTAGACATTTTTGCACAATGTATTTGAAAATGAGTATCACACATCCTTAAATAAACATGAAAGTTATAAGGTAGTTTCAGTCACTTTTGTGGATTGAGCTTTAACTGCTCAAGTACCATTGGTACCTCAAACCTTCTTAACAGCCCATCCAGTATTCTTTGTATTAGTATTCAAACATTCCTCGAACTCAAACAATTGTTATAGGTCCTTTGGGTTTTCAGTTTAGTCATTGATTGATTGTAGGTTGCTTAACATCCTGTGGCAAATATTTCATGCATATTCAGGACAAGTGGCACTGAACTATAAACGATTAATCTCATCAAAGAGGCAGAGGCAGAGAAGATGTTAAAATACTAAAGTATTTAAATCCAGATTGCCTTGTATTCTTACTTTATCAAACCCATTGTCTAAAGGGTCAATCTCTTCCATAAATGACCCTGAACTTGGTCCAATACTGGTGTCAAAAAATTCTCTCGACCGTTCTTCTCGACTCTTTATTTCTGAAAAATAAATCACATTCCTGTACAATGTTTGACAAAACAAATTAATAACACAATAAACTTATACAGGTTAAAAATTGACATGCAGTTCTAAAAGTTTTAGTCAATTTTGATACATTACTGAAGAATATTTTCTCACTAAGCTTTCCAGTAGTTATACTGCAAATAAACCTCTTCAGTTATATCCTCTTCTGGAATGTGAATAATATAGGGTTATAGAATGGATGTTTTCATATTTGTCCTATATCATGTCCAAGGACAGTCGTATTGGGTCGAGGATAGCTTTATTGGGCCGAGGCCCAATACAGCTATTCGAGACCCAATACGACTTGTCCGAGGACATAATACAGGACCAATGTAGCAATACCTATTCTATGACACCTTTACTAACTATTAATGTAAGATGTAGAATTTTTGATTTTTTTTTAATTTGTAAATTTTTTAACAATATTTGCTCGTTTCATTATTATTATTATTATTATTATTATTTGAATTCAAAGATTTTAATAAAAAAAAATCAATTTCGAATTTTTATGTATTTCCACAACAAAAGAATGCAAATGTACGAACTCATTATGCTGACAACCCGAAATAGAATAGCCATATTGGACCTGTTTTTCCATATTGAGCCTGATTTTCCGTATTGAGCCTGTTTTGTCAATATTTGTCAAATTGTTAATTTTTATTGTCTCTGAACATCTAATATTGAATAGGCAATTTTAAACATATTTTACATAACTAGTTAATAATACAGATTAATGTTCAAACAGAATGCATTTTTTATGATACAAAGTTTGTCTGTGTAAATTACTTATTCTAGGCTAGTTATAAGTCACTTTTTTATTTGGGGTGATTTAGAGTTTTTCACAATGAGTGGTATTCCACCCTTGTTGAATGCCTTGTGGAGACCTTTTTTTTTCTTAATATCCTTTGTTTTTTTTATGGTTAGAGTGCAGTCTCTCTGACATTTACTCCATATCCTTTTGTTTTCATACTGTAATAATAAACAAACAATATTTATGACCTACTTCTTAAATAATCTGACTGTGACCTCCTGAAATTCAATGACATATCTTGTAAAGACCTTGCTACTGATGACACAATGTTCTTGGCTAGTCGTTTTTCCTGCTCTGTCCCATGGTTCCCTCTATGACTAATCCTCTGTACTGTAATTTGACATCTGGTAAATTGCTACAAATACAAATAATTTTATATAATGCTTTATAGCTATTATTCTTAAATTTTCCTTTTAAGTAAATCTATAAGTTTATCTACTTTGAATGAATACTTTTTAAAAAAATGCCAGGGAGATAATTTTTTGGAAATTTTTTCAAAACGGCTATGGTAATTATTGTCATGCCAGATGTAAAATATAAACACACTGCAAAAATTTACAAAACTGAGTAAAGCAACATCTCAAATATACTACAAATTGAGAGGTCTTGTCCTCTGTTGGCTTCGAGCTAAGCAGGTCAATTAATGTGATGTTCCTTGCATATTTGGGCACATATCCAGAGTAAGAACAAACCTAAATCAGCAAAATGTCATATATGCAAAACCATGTGAGCCCAAATTTCTAAATCAATACAATGAATCATTCTGAAGGATGTGAAGTAATCAATAGGATCTGAATCCTTTTTTGTCAGATATCCTGTCCTTGCAGGCTTGATAAAGTAGTCCATTGTGCTATGGGTGTCAATTACCATACTTGTATTTATAATATTAAATCCATCTGCATATTGCAAATTTTGAAAGCAAGGAAATTTACCTGTACAATATTGCTAAAAATAGGACGGAAATCATACCAATTCTTGTCCATTATAATACTGTAAATTCAGAAATAAATGCATTCTTTATTATTGCCATTTTGACTTCACCACAAAAAGGATGATTTATTAATGCGATTTTAGAAAACCTTTAAAGGGGTACCCAACACCTACCAGTATATATCAATTGAAATAATACCAGAGAAATGTGTGGTTCAAATTTTTTGAAATTTTCATGTTTTCCTTCTTTCATCAAAGTAAATGTCTAAACAAAGTATAAAGAAAATTAAATGAGTGGAATTTATTTTCGTTATGGTGTTGGGTACCCCCTTTTAAGTCAACTGATACAAGAATGGGACTTCTTATTTTTTCAAATATCACTTAGTCATATTATTTGCAATAATAAAAACATCTCATTAATTTTTTAATTTACAGTTCTTCCAAAGGCTAAAATATATAACAAGTTAAAATAAAACATTTGTTATCTCATTAGGATATTGATGTTATTAGATTTGTCAAACCAGTTGCTCCTTCATTTCAGACTTTTGCATTCAAAATGACCTGAAACTAGAGGATGAAAATGATGAGCCTGTATCAATCACCTTACATTAGGCCAATCGGAAACAAACACTGAATGGCCATTAGTGGCCATGATTGTTGTTTTACTTGATAAAAGATCACTTAAGATTTTTCAGACCAAGTATTATTTTTTTGACCCAGAGGTTTCAGAGAATTTTTTTTTTGTATTAAACAATTCAAATTAAGAATATCAGATGTGTTTTTGTCTGATTGAGATAAAATAAAGAAACTAAATAAAGGATCTTGCTTAGATGCTTTGTATCAAATATTGTTCCATTTGGCCAAGCAGTTTCTGAGAAGAAGATATATTGATGTATCAGCCTTTTAGAACCACAAAACATTCATGACTGCCATATTTTTTAGGAATCTGATTGAAATGAGGAAGTTTCATTAAATTCCCTGCATGAGTGCTTCTTTCCAAATATTGTTCCATTTGACCAAGTGGTTTCACAGGAGAAGACTTTTTAAAAATCATCAAATCAGAAACAAGAATTGTCAGTAGCAGCCATGCTTGAAGTCCAATCAGGACGAAACAAGAAAACTTTGTACCGACGTCCCATATATGCTTCCTGTTAAGTTTGATACCATTCTGCCCTGTGGTTTCAGAGAAAATTATTTTCAGAATATCCTGTGGCAGCCATGTTTGTAGTACCATCAAGAAGCATCAAGTAAATTTTGTGATGGACATTCCATTGATGGTTCCGGTCAAGTTTGGTTATATTTAACCTTGTGGTGTAAGAGGAGAAGATGTTTTTTAAAACAGGCAACCAGAAACAAAAATTGCCCTTGGCAGCCATGTTTGAAATCTGATCAGGACTAAATCAGGAAACTTTGTAAAGAACCTTCTATGAATGGTTCCTTCCTTTCAAGTTTGCTTCCATTTTCCTAGTGATTTCAGCCAATCAGAAACAAGAATTGCCAATACCAGCCATGCTGGCAGTCTGTGGGGTGGAACAAGGAAACTCCTCAAAGCGACCTCCATAGATGCTCCCTGTAAGTTGATTCCATTTGTCCTAGTGGTTTTAGAGGATAAGATGACAATGTAAAAATTTACAGACAACAGAAATGACAGATGCCAAGTGATCACAAAAGCTTACATGACCTTTGGCCAGGTGAGCTACAAATGGAATTAGTTGTGTCAAAGAAGAAAATCACCTGTGTAATATCTTGTGTCATTATTTCTATAGCATGTTCTTCCTGTACATTGTCATCTAATGTTGGCCTGTTCAGGTGTTTGTCATGTAATGTGGCTAACTCTTTCACTAGAAAACATAATCATCAACATGTCAGAATTAAATGTATAAAATTCATTGCATTTTAACTACCATATTGTTGGATTATTTGTTGCACCTGATTATAAATCACACTTTATTATACCTTCCATTGTGCCCACCTATACGCACGACTTCTGATTATAACTGGCAAGTTAGTCCACAAAATATTAGCATGACATCAGCCTTTGTAAATTGATTGATAAAAAACAAGCATATATCATTTTCAGATGGGATTTCAGTGAAAGACCAGTTAGCCTTAACAAAAACTGTAAATAAGTTGGTTACTGTCTGTATACTAGAAGTTAAACAACAATCAATTAATCAACTGTCTGTATATGTCAGGTAATATACTGTAAATTTAGAAATTAATGAGACGCTTTTATTATTTCGAATAAAACTTAGTGATAATTGCAAAAATAAGAACTTGCATTCTTATATCTGCTACTGAAATTTGCAAACAGGTTTTCTAACAAGTGTGGACACAAAAATGTCTCGCCTGTATATGTGGGTTTGACCCTATAAACGTGTGGACACAATAATTTTCTTATCAAGATACATAAGCAAGTAATACCGCCAGGACGTTTAAATAAAACAAATCAATATTCAGAAATTTTTGAAAACATGATAAAGATGTGAGTTATTGTTGATCAGTTATGAAATTTTACTCAAGTCAATGAACC
>JAULBM010319533.1:0-23779 GCA_032357055.1 Geukensia granosissima | reverse complement strand
CGGACGCACCTTTAGCAGGGGTTCTACCTGCAGGCGGAGAAACCGAACGACCTATTTCTATACCCCGGCCGCCCTCGACTGGATTGGTTTTTGAGTGGAACCCATAAACATTCTTGTAGACCCATTGGATTTAGGATACTAAGGTGACGGAATTGAGAATGGCGAAGTTGTACTTGTAGTCAATCGTATACTGTGGTGATTTTATCGGACTCGGGGCAAAATGTGCTTTTCGTTTCAATGCCATCGGTTTAATCCTAGACAATTTATGGACTTTATGAATCCCAATTGATTCGAACCCTACAGGAAATGAAAAATTCTTCTTCACATTTATTGGCTCTTTCAAGGCGTCTTGAATGTCAATGAAGTATTTGTTTTGTACATACTTGGAACAAAGATGAGTTATTTTAGTTTTTTTTTCAACAGACAAAATGAAGTCTTATCGTTAATAATATTTCAATCCCATCATGACGAAGGCCTTGAACATATTTTGATTTTTGTCCTTAGTATTCTGTATTTTTGTTTGTGCTGGAGCATTATAACTATTTTGCCTTGTTTATGAGTGTCGGTGTGTACATTATAATGCTATATGGTATTTTACTCCAAAGCATATCATGATCCTCAAAGTCACAGTTAGTTATTAAATCCTACCATGTTAAAAATGTCCCTTGTATCAGGAAAGGGTCATATATGTTTACTATGGAGGGGCATGGTAAGAACTAGGAGTGCTTTTCAATCGACCCTTCTTTAAAAGACACAAGTAAGCGTGATTTTATAGAAGATATTTATCGTTGATGAAATAAATTTCGAATCTCAATGCAGTTTTGAAGCGTCCATTGTCAGCTTCAGTCGGTACAAGGGATCTTGTATAAAAAATTCCAAGAGGCACAAAGAAACAGACGAAAATCGGCTAAGTCAAGCTCGGGTAGACTAAGAAGATTGATTGTTGTTTGCTTAGCGTCCAGTGGCAAATATTTCATGCATATTCAGGTCGAGAACAAGTTCAACAATTACCACTATGGTCCACGGCCAGGCTTTTCGTATTTATAAACTGGCAACCCCAAACGAGAGGGCCTGCCCTATCCGCCACCTGGGGTTCTCGCTGTGACAGCTCTGTGGGTCGTGACCTCTTCGGTGCCCAGACTTAAGAAGAAGATTAATTTCCAGAAAACACATCAGCTTCTATCATAGTGGGAAGGCGTTTCCATGATGATCAATATGTAGCAAGACTACAGTGTTTGCTCTGGGGTGGGAGTTGGTGTTTGTAGTATGACTGTTCAATTCCGCATAGTAGGAGGGCTTTTCCACGATGATCAATATGTAGCAAGACTACATTGTTTGGTCTGGGGTGGGAGTTGGTGTTTGTAGTATGACTGTTCAATTCCTCAGCGGAATAATATTTATCTTTTTAGAAATTTTTAACACAATGTGAGGGTTTTCTGGGTCTGAAATTAATTATTACCCTGTTTATTCGGTAACTAAGGGCCTGTTCACACTAGGCTTAACTTAATCCAGATCAACTTAAGCCATTTACAAGTAACCTGTTGCGTTCACACTAGTGTTGGGGTTCTGGCTTATCTTAATCCGGATTAAAATTGAAACACAGAAACCAAAAGAACATAAGTAACGTTATCAATTATGACGTCATATTTAATCCACATTTGCGTTCACACTACAATTTGATCCAGATTAACTTGATCCAGATTAACTTAATTCGAATTAATTTAATCCGGATTAAATTAAACCTAGTGTGAACGCCAAGTGACCTAATCCCCATTTACCTGAGTCAATCCGGATTAACTTTTGTAGTGTGAACAGGGCCTTAGATTTATGTTATGTAATTTGTGATCTTATTTTTATGTCATTATGATCCAATATATCATAAACAGAGTTGTTTTAACATCAAAATTCTGTTGGTGAATACATGTGTGTATGTGTAATAATGAGGTGAATATGATTATATTGTGATTCACACAAAGTTTATATATGCAACACACATCATGCAATTTGACAATAAATTTATGAGTATGGTACATGGGTTTCTGAGAAGTAATGAAAATTGTATTGTTACATAAACATTTAAGATCATAAGCTTAAATTAACTTTTCATATTTGAAAAAATAAATTATATTATATACTATTAGCTTCTTTAAGACTTCTACAGGAAATTGTGTCAAAACTCATTATCAAATTTAACATAGATATTATGGGAGTGATTGTGTCTTACAAGATCTCCGTCTGCTGCTAGCTATTCGTAAACTTGACCTCCTGCTAGCTATCAGACAAGACATAAAATAATAGTTCTTAAATGCATGACAGAAAAAACAAGCAAGAAATTCTGATTAAAGTCTCTGGTTATCATAAGCAGTAAAAAATTTTTTTCACAAGGATGATATATGAAATATAGTTCAAACTGATGTGTTGTTGCTATGAATTTTTTAATAAATTTTAGGAGTTTCATCAAATAGGAAAACACTCTAACACGCAATAAAGTTTTTTTTAGTGATAAATTAGTGAATTATGATGACTATTATTATATTGGCATGCACACTCATTATTAGAAATTTACATGCATTTTTATGTTGTTGGAGTCTTAAGGCTACAAATCTGCAAGATACAAACTTAGGAAACATTAGCTTATTCCACAAAAATCAAAGTCAAAGCTTGATTCATGCATTTATTATCAAATCCCATGTGTTTGTTACAGGAAATATTGATTGTAATGTAAAAAATGTACTTATGAATAAAAAATGTTTTTTTAATCTGAAAGCTGTTACCCGGACATTGACAAATATGACAAATGAAGTCTACATATAATTGTGAATTTGTGTTAATTACAATTTCTATTTGTAGTAAACTAAAAAAGTATAAACAAAGTTCTTTAACATTTTTTTAAATAGTAATGAATACAAACATTCTTAACATTCCAGTACATACTTGTTCCCTGTGTATGTGCTGTCAATTGCTCAATACTAAGTCCACCAGGTTTCTTTTCAGCCTCCTCTCCCTCCAGTAACCTCAGCTCCTCAATTCTTTTCCTGGCAGCCTCCTGACAAAGTGCCCTAGCTCTCATGCCAGCTGGTGTGTTTCCACTTGAAATCGCATCTACAACTACCTGATCAACAGTCAAAATGGCTGCCTCATATTTCTTGGCTAAGGTGATAGCTGTACTTGTTTTTCCTGAAAAAAAATATAAATTTTCATCTGTAATATCATACATATGTCATAAAGGTAATATTATATGTACATCATCCCATTTTCTTGCTAAATAACAATGCAATCAAAAAACCACAATGATTTTTCTATTATGTAAAGACTGAATTTAAAAAAAGGGGGGATATGGTGTAAACATTCATGACACAAAAATCTTATATGTACAAGTAAATACCAAGCAAAGGAACAGTGCTTTGATTGCTGTTCTTCATCTAGTTAATGCACAGAAAATATAACCACCTTCAAGTTCCTCACAAAAAAATATCTTAAAATCATAGACAGACTAAAATAACACAAGGTTATATATTAATAACATTTGATGTAAAGGTAATATATTAACAAAATTTGATGTGAAAAAAATACCCACCTGACAAAGGAGCACCATGTACAATGACAGCAATTCCTCGTCTGTTACGAGCAGCTTTACCCTCTGGACTCAAATCGATACCTAGATGTCGGGCAATGGCAGCTGAGACTGGAGTTATTTCTAACTCTCCTACTCCAATACTACTGGCTGAATCTTGTGCTGTTAACGACAGAAAAAATCTTTTATAATCTCTCAATAATCAAATCACAAAATATCCTATCCAATGTTGGTCTTTATTAAGTTTGCCATATAATTCAAGTTTCATTACATTTTTTACAAATTTTATTACCTGTCATTGTTTAAAAATAAAGGTCATCTAAAATTAAAACATCAATCTGGCAAGAATTCAACTCAAATTACAAATGCAATTTTAATTCATGGATAACAATCTCATTCCAACTTTTAATTATGAACTTCTGGTTAACTATGTGTTTAATGAATAGTTTCATTTTTAATAGCCATTATTTCCTGGCATTCTCATTTTCTGACAGGCTGCTCAAATTCAAATTATCCAATTACAGTCACAGCCTTGAAATCTTAGATTTAAACACAATACAGGCTGCTCAAACTCAAATTTTCCAATTACAGTCACAGCCTTGAAATCTTAGATTTAAACACAATACATGTAATCCTAAATGAATACTGAAGATATATGTATACGTATAGTATTTACCTTCATCAGTGTCTTCTTTTCTGACAAGATCAAGGAGATCTCCGGCCGGTTCAGATCCTGGGCGTGATGTTCCTGGGGCAGCTTCTGTTCTATCATCAGAATCTTCCTTATCATCACCCTCACTCCCCTCCCCTACAAAACAGATACATTTTTCAAGACTGACAGAAGGGAACTTATTTTTATGGAGATTATATTATAAAACTGGATGTCACTGAATTGAAAAAATTATTTTGTTAGTGGACAGGGATTGCAAATCATTATTGGTTATCATTTCATTAGGTAAAGAAAAAAAAAGTATTCTGGTTGTAATGGGAATTCTGAACTTTCTTCAAATCAGATAAAGACTTTAAGGCCTAAGATTTATGAGAAGAGCAGACATAATTTTTTTTTCACTGTCGAAAAAGTAGGATATTCAGAGAAAAAAAGGAATATGTTAATTTGGTAAGGCATAGCTGTTTATTAACACAAAAGTTTATAACTTTTGATACTAAAAACTACAGATAAAAAAGTAGGAATTTCTATTTTAAAAGGAAGAAAATCATGGTTAAATTAAAAATTATTTCTTATTAAAACTAATCAACATATATTCAATGTTGTTTCTGTTGTTTGAATCATGTAAAAATTATCAGCAAGTAAGAAGTTTGTTGTTTACCATCATCCATATCTTTACGTGCAGACTCTGCAGCTTCCAGGGCTTCCTTCCTGGCACGTTCTGTCTCTTCAAGTTTCTTCATTTGTTCTGTTACAGAAAGATATAAAATAAGAACATAAAAAAACAAAATTATTGAAAAGAGTTTGTATGGTAAGCTCCATATTTGGCCTAAACATTAGATTTTATTAAAAAACAACAAGTGCTTGTGAAAATGCTGTTTATAATCAGTCTTTCAATTCTTCATAACTCAAACTTATATAAATGTCATCATTTTAACTAAACAGCAAGGCTTATTTGACTATTTCAACAAGAATGCAACATTTTCTGTAAAAATACCCAATTTTTGGAGCTGTTTTGTTCAAAATAGATATGATTGCTTAAAAACATTAGGAAGATATTTTAACATTTTTAGTGAATAGGTCTTAAACTGAGTAAAGTTAGGTTCTGATGCTTTTGTGTGATCCTTATCAAAATCAACAAAATTTTATGAAATTATACAAAATTGAGTGATTTCTTAGAATGCTCAAAATTAAAACAATATCTTTGTATATATGACCATTGCAGAATGATTTTGAATTTAAAAAGCTGTTCAATTTTCTTTTAATAGACATTTTCAATACAAGAATAGATAACAATAGGTATTACCGGTAGCTTTTCATTTTTCCGCCAAATTCTTGGGCCAAATTGTGACTTTACAACCTTTGTTCTTTGCTCAGTTTATTTTAGTAGTTTAATTAAAGAACAAGTTACAAAATTTCAGTTTAATTATAGTATATATTTGACAAACTTTCTTCTTTATGATCAAGAATCAAGAAACTATGTTATATGATAGTAATGATGGCTACTCTTTATTGATGTGTTAACTAAGCCAACACGCTCTCCAACTAAAGGCTGAGTTTACAGTAACATTAATTAATTTCACAAAAATAATTATAATTTATAATTCCAGTCAATTTATCAAATGATGAATATACACCCAAATTATGAAAAAAGACAATTATTAAACAAGCTTATCAATAAAGTTACATGATGTCACCGAGAATAGTTTACCAGTATGAAAACTTTCATGTTTCATGGCAATGACCAACATGCAGCTAATTCCTAACACAGGCATTATTGTTAAATAATTACCTTCAAAATAGTCCAGCAGTTCATGTGGTAGTCTATCACCTGGATTTCTAGGTGGCAGTAAGATGGTGTTGTACTCGTCATATCCCTTCATTAGTCTCAATACCTAAAGAATTTCACAAACCCTTTAATAACACATCATATTTGCAATAAGGGGAGAAACCCCCTCTCCCAACAAAAAAATTTACATTTTCACAGAAATTTAACCTTTTCTGAATCTGACACATGAAATTTCAGCTTAAAAAAGAAAATATTGCATTTTGAATGCAAATAAATATAAGCCTTTAAATTTGAGAAAAAAAATTGCAGCTTCAAGGAAAGTAAAGTTTATTTATTTCAATCATTTTGGTGGAAAATATAGAGGAGTTAAGTCAGATTATTATTATTTTTATAATTTGGCTTCAGAAATAAAGACCAAATGTGATTTACCTTTTCTTCTTCAAGATATTGGGAATCAAATTCCAAATTATAAAATTCAATAGGATAAGTGCAGGGATTCTTGATGGTGATTTCCTGTTCGTCTCCTACACTGTGTGGCAAGATTGGTCCAAATTCAACCAAACTTTTCTCAAATTCCAAACGTGGTTCAAGTCCTTGTCCTCTACACAGTAACAGAATTCTTTGGCTACTCTGGGCAATTCTGATTGGAATTCTTTGTTCATAAAATCTCTGAAACAATACAAGGACAAAATAAAATGTCACTGCTGCAAATTATCAAAAATAAATCCTATAAAATGGCATGGATTTCATTGATGAACATATTTAACAAAAAAAAAAACACCCAAAAAATAAACAAATCATCAAATTTATCTTTGGTAGATATTAGACAGACTAAGTGACCCCTTCAGGAGGCTTAAATGTACCACAAAAAAACAAGTGTTACCGATAAATCAAATGTCATGGCACCAGTGTTTTTTTTACATGTACTCACCTCTTCTGTAGGCATAAACTTGACTTGTACATTTAATCTCTGACCAGGCATTAGTACTCCTGTCGGTGGCATGATCTCAAAATGTCTGGCTTTCTGTTTCTCATTTCTCATCTTTCTCCTCAGATGCATCGGAACATGTTTGTCAGCCTGCAAAATGAACAATTCAAAACTAAGAACAGACAAAGATTGGTTGGTCAATCATAAACACCATAGTAACTAAAATCTCTGATTAGTCCTTTAACTTCTCTTTGCATCTCATCAAACATTCAATGTTTCTTTAACTTGAATAATATTTATCTTTAGGTATTTGATCTGCCATTTTTTAATGTTTCCCTAAGAGTGTGTGAGCTACCAAGTTTGAGTGTATATTCAAATAACCAATATGTTGGTGGTAAATTAGTGAAAAAAGAAAAATTTAGCTGAGGGAATTTTAGGGTGTTTTTCATTTTTGGAATTCAGAGCCAAAATACTGCATTTGTTGTTTATGCAAAATATAGAAAATAGAGATGGGGTATGATTGTCTACAGATTTCCCTAAGGCCTTCAATAATGGACACATGTCCATACCCTTTTTTAATATCTTTTATTAGATAGTGACCATTTTGTCCTTTTCTGTAGGATTAGAGTTCCAATCTAGATACTGACCTTTTTGTCCTTTTCTGTTGGATTAGAATTCCATTCACATTTGACATGTTGGTTATTATACAGCTGTACTGTGATAACTTTACATTCACCACAGTTGACGTCAGAGAAGTCCAGCGTGTCGTCAGATATCTCCATGTCTGGCATTGTTACATTGGCCTTCAATCTTATTGGGATAATTGGACCATTTATAATCTGTAAAAAAACTCATTTTTAATTCATGTATTTCAAACCAATCATTTTAGTTTTATAAATTTACACAAAAATTAACATGGAAATATTGCTACTGTATTAATACTCAATTCTCAATCTCATTCAGTAACTAAAAAAATTGCTATAGGCAAAAAATCTATGATATTTACTTAAAATCTTATTTTAAGCATAAAACAACTCAATAAACAAATCAAGTTAAACAACAGATATGTATTCATAACACACTACAACAACCAAACAAAGATGACAAGAGTTCTTACATTAATATTCACAACAGTTTCCACGGATCCCAGTCCTAAGTTGGCACCTCGTGGGTCAAAGTTCACATTGAAAACAACTGTTTCATGATCTGGGGCTCCTGGTAGGTTTTTAACTTTATCCAGCTCTACATGGAAACCATATTGATGAATATCTTCATGTTCGACTTGAAAGGAGACTGAAGACCATCCGGTGTTAGAGGCCTTTACAATATGGTCTTTGACTGTTCCTAGGACTACATATCCAAAGTCCAGGAGATATTCTGGTAATCTTGGTCTATGAACAGAAAATCATATTTCCTACCCAGATTCATGACTTTTTTCAGCTTATAAATACGAGACGATAAGCTCAAACAAAAGGCTTTAAATTAAAAAAAATATGTGAGAAGTGGAGGCAAATTTACACCTGCTGGATATTTTCTTAACAAATTGAATTAAAGTTTCATTTCTGTAACAGTTTTACTCAATCACTTAAGACCCTTTTAATTAATTATCTTGTTCTCAGGCTAATTTTTTACTGGAAAAAATATGGTAATGCAGCTTTGTGAAAATAACTTCCTTCCGCAAATATCACCAAAAAGCAGCAAATATCAGTCCTATTTTGATAAATATAAGTTTGCAAAATCAGGGGAAGTAACAATATGGAAGTAATAAAATATTATAAATCTTATAAATAAGATAGCATTCTGTGTTTTCCACATTTATTTAAATGATTGACCATAAAATCATTGATGAGGCTTCTTCCAAATTGGGCAGACAACCAGACATAAATTCTATCTGCTGTTAGTAATAGTTTCTATAGAATCCTTTCTACAGCATGTCATAAGTATTACAACAATTTGAGACAAAAACTCCTATAATTTCAAAGACATTTTCTACCAATGCAATTCTATGTTTAAATTATTTTCTCTTTAAAATAGGCTAATCTTTAGCATAAATAATTGGGGAGCTGATCATTAAATTTTAATGCTTATTCAACGTGCCACAAAAATAACAATATGTTGATTATATTTTAAGTAACATACTTGATTTTCTTCTTCTTAGGTTTGGGTTCATGCTGCATCTCTCTATTTTCATTACTCTGTGGAGGTGTTGGCTCATATAGATCTGGTCTTGAGGTGTGTTGTGAGAGTTCCATAGAAAACTCCTTCACTGTCAGATTTTCCACTTCCATCTGAACCTCTAACTCATGTGGCTGTGGAATAATGTCTCCCTAAAACAAAATCAACTTGTCAAATATGATCTTAAGAACAGCTTGATATAGTTAAAAGTGTATTTAATCACTTTTCTTGAGCATTCCTTAAAAAAAATTGTCAAAATTATCGGTAGTTAGTCGAATCTTTCATATAGTTACAAAAATATGGGTTTACTGATAAAGCAATTTTGATAAAAACTTTAATAGACTGAAATGTAGTGAAATATGATTAAAAGGAGACAGAACAACTCTTACAAAAAACTAAATCCAAACATTAAATTGGGGCATAGTGTACATACTTTATGAGCAGTAATTTTTTCACAATTTTTTTGTAATAAAAAAAAATTAAATAGCAAGAAAAATTTGGATATCAAAGAATTACATGGTTGTCCTTCTCTATATTTTGAAAAAAAAATTACTGCTCATAAAGTTTGACTAGATACCTGATCTTAATGAAAAAATAAACAAATATGTTATTTTTTTTGTGAAACAATATTTACTCTTTGAATGCTCCTGATCAGAAAAACTTTTGAAATACCTGAGCCAGTAGATCTAATTGTACTCTATGTGACGATGGTAGCACTGGAGTTTGTGGCCTATCTGTAAGTTTAATTTTCCCACTCTTCGTCAGATTGTCCTTGGCCTGTTTAACCATTTGATCATACTGTCCATCAGGATCAACAGTACGAGGAAGGTCCAGAGATATTCTTGGGAATACCCCTGTGCCACTGATTGTTATAACATCAGGTTCAAAGTGGGCAACCTGGATTACAAAACTCTTCCTGAAGTCCTCTGGGGCACCAGGTAAGTATTTGACAACTAATTTCTGTTCACTCATTGGTTCAATGTAGCCCTATAAATGGAGAGATGACATTAAAGATTGAAACAAATCAAAATTGTTGTGAAAAGACATTAACCTGTTTCTTTTAATGCAACTTTAAGAATTTTTTAAAACTATACAAAGAAAATGCACTTATGAAGTTATTAAGTCACACGCAAGCCTTGATATTTTAAAAATCAGGTTCACATTAATACAGTGTGGGATTTATTTTAATTGGTATTTATGTTGACTAAATCAGAGAAACTTTGTTGTTTAAAGGATAATTAAACTTGCTGTTTTGTGACTAGATGTTAGATTAAGTCATAATTTAATATTAAATATGCTATTCATTAAATACCTTTATTCATTGTCTGCCAACAAAAATTAATTTACAACCAACAAAATATAATTAGTATGCTTTTATAATAAAGTTTTAAAGATAAGGTATCTGTGGATAAAACTGTCTAAAGAATATTGAAGGGAATCAGGACAGCATATATTTTCTAACATCATATTAGCAGAAATCGAATCTTACAGCATGTGGTACCATAATAGGTGATCCTGGTTTAGGTTTCTTGGCTAGAGCGGGGTCCATCCCAATACCACAGAAGTTAAAACCAACTTTTCCTGTATTGATCAAGGTAATCTCTGCTGAGGCCACATGGTCATACATTTGTTTTCCAAAGTCAATCTCTTTTGTATCAAATTTATAGTCCACCAATGATGCTTCTCCTGTCAGCATAATTTCATATGTAGGACCACCTCCTACTTCACATATGGCCTTGACCTGACCCCAGATATTTGCATGTCCATAGAAGGTCATGGTCACTTGTTCTGTGTCTCCTGGTTGTAAATATCCATACAGAGGCAGAATATCAAAGACCTGAATTTGAAAAAGACTTTCAATTGTTTTTGTCAAGTTAGACACACAAAACATTGTACAGTAATAATTCAATATATTTTAATGATAAAATAAAGTTGCATAATCACTGTTGTGCTTCTTAAAAACTAAATTGTTAAGATAATTTCCCATATTAACAGACAGATGATATTGTCAACTTTATAGTTTTTTTATTTCTTATTTTTTCTAAACAGAACCAATCAGGAATGAAAAAACATATTTTACTGAAGAGACAAAAGGAAACATAAAATACAATAAAGGGTAAATAAAAAATTTCAGAATTGATGATTTTACTTCTTCAATTCCAATTTGCACTGCAGACTCTGTATCTTCCAGAAGTTGACTCAAAGCTCTATTGGTTTTCAATGGGTCCTCCTCATATACGATATCCTTCAGTGAGGCCAAACTCAACATAGTTTCTTCAGTCTTATTTTTATCTAATCCTCCCTCTGGAGCTTCCTGTGATTCTAACTGTCCCTTTTCCAACTCCTCCTCATCTCTTGGACTTCCACCTTGTTGACTACCTCTGGGACTGTCAGGGGCCAATTTATTATCACCAATATCCTCTGGGACCTCTGGTTCTTTGACAACTTCTTCTTCCTGAGCAGGCTGTTCTTCAACTATCTCCTTTATGCCATCTTCTTCCTAAAAATCAATACAGATTATAAAGGTGCATCGTTATTTTCTCATTTCATATGGGAATATCTATCTCTTAAAAGTTTTAAATCATTTATTAAGGTAATTTTTTTTATAATCTTGAAAAAAATAGAGCAATAATGCAAAAATTTATATAATTATAAAATTTCTTAATATTTCCCTTCCTTATTTCCATTTATGATAAACAACTGTCAAATCACAATCAAACCTCAGCCTGTATCTGAGCCTGTTTTGAGATCATTCAAATTCTTTGTATGTTTGTTTACAATTATAAATCAAACAGTATATATATACCTTTGTGGAATCTGTCTCACAAGCAACATATATATATGTATATATATATACCTTTGTGGATTCTGTCTCTCCTTTCTCTTCAGCCTCAATTTTATCCTCAGTTGCCTCCGACACCATGACCTCCACCATGGCCTCAGCTTCAACTCTTTCCTCTTCCTCTTCTGTTATATCCTCCAACTCAACAACAGGCTTTGGTGGGATTCGGAATTCTGTACATGGTTTATCATCAATCAGGAATGACCATTTATAATGTACCTCCATAGGACTGTTGTTGGTAATGTTAATGTATCGAGTAACCTCTGTATCATTCAAGATACAACCAAAGTCAACAACTGTCTTCTCAAAGTCTAGATTTGGAAAGTATACTTCACCTCTCAAAGCTATGTAATCCTGCAAAGGCAAATATCATGGTAAAGAAAAACTAATTGTAACTTATTCCCTTTAGAGAAATAATTTTCTTTAATAGTTTTTCTCTTTCCCATTTGTTTAAACACTTTTTTGAACGATCATATAATTTTTCTCAATTTCAATATGAAATGGTTAATTAATGTATATTAACAATTTAAAAGTTAAGAATACAGAAACAATTTAAGAGCGTTTAGATGATTATGTAAAGATTAATTTGCTCCCATCTTATTCTAATCTGTTAAGGCAATCGTAAAACTCATCCATGTACATCCATCTTATGAGATAATTTTCAGAATTATCTCCCTTATACTGACACTTACAATATGTGGGTGTTCTTTGTATGTAACATGTAGAATTTCATCAATTGTTCTGATGTGTAGGTCGTCTTTATAGGCTGGATCAAACTGTATCCTCAGCATATACTCCTTACCCACATCTAAATGTACTTCCTAAAAAACAATGCAATATTTAAGGAAACAATTATTTTTAAAACAAAATTCCCACCTTCCCCCAAAAACAACAACTTTATTTTGAATGCTTTTTTTCAAGTACTGTCTTAGAATTATGAAATATCTGGTCAATATCAAATTTTTAAATTATAATATGTAAATTTTGAAATGAAAAAAAGGAAGCTAATTCTTTACCATTTCTGATGTTTCTGAGCCATCATCCTGAATCATCTGGAATGGATATTTCAACACAAGACCAGTGGTAAGAGGCAGTGTTGAGACATTCATGATCTTCAGTTCTCTGGTTTGTAGTGATAACTGATCATCTGGTCTCTGTAACAGACAGTATTTAATGTTTTCAAACATCTGATTGATAAATACCATTATTTCTATAACAGAGAGTATTTAATGTTTTAAAACATCTGATAGATAAATACCATTATCTCCAACAGCTTCAGACTGAGACATTATTAAAAACTGACTTGCTGTGAACTTATACTGTCTAAGGTACTGTGTGTTTATTGTTTTTTTTTTTTTTTATGAGAAGTTTCTGTTGTAGCAGTTGAACAAAAAATTTAAGTAGATGTACGCCATGAAATGCATATTCAATATTGTATTGAAAATAAAAATTCAGTTTTTCCTTTGAAATAATGCATTTTATCTAAAGCATAAAGAGTAGCATATGTTAGGACTTGGCTCTAAAATATCTCATTATTTTTAAATGCTGTTTTGATATTTTCAGTGATGTTGTCAATTAACATTAAGGATTTTCTAAATTCAATTTTGTTTGGCCGCTGATAAAGTTAAGAAACATAAACAACTCTACAAGCTGGAATTGCCTCTGATGAAAATTAACACTACATTTGAACATTAAAAAAAAGAAATATATTCATCTTGCAAAATTAAATAACCAGAAATAAAACAAAGATTGAACCTAAATGTCTTGTTAGCAAAATCAAAAATATCAGACTTAAAAATTTCAAATTGACAAAATGCATGATAATAACAGATAAAAGAAAGTCAATACTAACTTTGTCAACTCTGAAGTAGACAGATTTTGTAGAGAACTCTAGGAGTGGACTGATGAAGTCAGCAGCCAGGTCTACCCTCATGATCAGTTCCTTGCCACCCTGTCTACCAATGATAGCATGGCACAGCAGTCTCTCTTTAACATAATGGGGGCTAAAATAAAAAAATGCACTGCATCATGTTTTCATGTTACTCTTGGCATGTAAGGTTTCTGAAATTCCATGATCATTCCTGCATTTGTTATGTAGGGTGAATGATTTTGAATGGCATTAAGCAGAAAAAGTTCTTCTGGACATCATAAGCATGCAGAAAAGTGTAGCTTTTGTATAGGCCTTTATTGCATGTAACGTTTAACATTTACGTGATTGGCTCTAATAAGCATCCATATTTCTGAAATTTAATTTGAAATTTTGCATAATAGTGATATGAAATTCCCTTACCTCTCAACCAATCCTTCAATGTTCATTTCCATTGAGGCTCCTGGTGGGAGATCAAATCTGTTGGGATTTATTTTAAATATTGGTCTAGGAGGCTCAGGAGGTGGAGGAACATTCTGCAAAGAGCAAAAGATATAAAGATTATTTGATAAATGGTTACAAAAATGTGTGTAGGTTATTACCAGCAAAACTTTCCTGGCAAATGCATCAACAACTGATCTTAATGTACTATTTTTTTACAGGCAGACAATACCATGTAGCATATAAGTTTTTACAGAGTTCTGAATCTTCACATTATATGTGACCTTAAGACACTTACATCTACAAGGTACAATAAAAATTGACCAATTCATAAAATTCAACACTGTTTTATTCCAATGTTACATTTACAAAAGAAACTACACAAATAATATACCCTAAATTTCATGTCCAATGGTTTGTAGGCTGCCATTTCTTTCTTGGCTTTAGCTAAGGGAGGGAATCCATCTGTACTCCAAACCAACTGCTGATGTCTACGTCCTTTGTTTGTTAATGTTATCGTCTTTTTCAAAGGTCTATTGCTGTAATAAATCAAAAGTAAAATAAATTCTTAATGCCAGACATATAAATAGAATAATCTCATTTGCATCTCTCTGTATGACAATCATGCTATCATTTCAATTTCCATTTATTCATTGTTAAACTAATGGCAAACCTAAAAAAATATTGTGAAAACTTTTTCATATTGACAAAATGCTAGCTGTGTTCTATCATATGCAGGTTTAAACAATCCATAGTAGCTTCTTATTTTAGTGGAGTTTGGCATATGACATTTCAAAAATTAAATAAAAAACAAAAGCCGGTTTATTGTACGTGGGTGGGGATAAATTTACATGGAAAAGTATTCAATAAACTATGACTAGGAAGTGAGAACCTTGGATACTTAAGAAGTCTGCAAAATATCAAATAATATACCTGAAGTTTGGACCAAGGTCAAAAAATGAAGTTAATTTGGGTTCTGAGACTATAGTTGTTCCCTGTCCATAACCCACTAATGGAATCTGTCTGACTTGACTCTCTATAAAGTTTATCTGAACTTTGTCCTGGAATCTAAAATAACAAATGTTTGTTTTCATCATTCTGTATTAGACAAATTATCATTTAGAGAATTGTAAAAAACTATGATGCTCAATGTTTTCTCAATAAAAGATTTTTATTCTCTAATTCTTAAATAGACTAATTTGCTATTTTAAGTTAAAATATTGTCTAAAAACCCCTCCTTAACCAGAAAATTTAGAGCAATACATAGTATTATATTTGATATCACCCATAAACAAATTGTAATCTATAATTAGCTGAAATATACTGTTGAACAGTTTTCATGATTTAAGTACATTATGAACAATATTAAACTTACAAGGATTAAACTAAACTACATAAAAAAATAGGTAAAGATTTTCACCCACTGATTATATAATGAACTGGAATATGTAACTTTTCAAAAATATTGAAAAAAGATACTGTAAAAGTACTTTTGTTCTAAAGGAACAAACTTTTTTATTTCATGAGTCTTTCAAATCCATAAAAATTTATATCCAACAAAAAAACATATTTTCAATTGATTTTTCTATGTTGAATTTAAAACCACAAACCAATAAAAGTATTCAAAACCTAGTAAAATGGTTCCAATAATAAAAGCCTTTTTACATTGAGCACAAATCAATCCTTTTGCATAATAAGAAGTTAATATAAAGATAATGAGACTTCCCAAAGTCATAAACAAATTTTTGAACTGTTATTGAGAGCTCAACTTATGATACATTATTACAGATGAATTATAATTACCTAACACAATCATCAAGGTTGGCAGTGACTGTCAGTTCCAGTCTTTTTTCTGGTTCTATTTCTCCCTCTTGGGGTTCAACACGGAAAGCAGATTTTGGACGAACCATGTGAGCAGTAAACTTGGCAGAAACAAGTGACTCATTAGAGAGAACCAATTTCATTGGTTTATCTGTGAGAACTGGAACAACTCCCCAGTCCAGACTCTGAGGAGAGATGTGGACAACAGGGCCTTCACCAATGCAGGCTATATGTACAGGCTAAAAATAAAATCACAATAAATTAGTGTACTGCATATCTGTTATTTGTTTTGTAACAAAAACGTTAAACAAGGTTATGGACTCTAAAATCTAATAATTCAAAACAACCAATCATCTTAACAACAAGAAATTAGTGAGCTCCTGAACATGATAATAAGGAAGTGGATGTCCAATGAATCTGGAAACACATTCCACAATAAAACATGCCATACAAGGTAGACGTTATATATTAGAAGTCTTTAAATAAAAGCAGCTGGGTAAAAAGTAAGGAAATTATGTGTGAGAGACAATGATGAAATGACAGACTGAACTCTCAGCCAGTTAATCACTTCCATATTTCCAGTATCATGACAGTATGTTGTCAAAGATGTTTGAACAAACGTTGATATATGATATCTCAAACAAATGAACGACCTCATAATGCTTGACCAGACTATATCAAGACTGACCTGAACATATAACAAATACATCCGGTTGCATTTTCAAAGGCCACAGCAAAAAATTGCAATATTTATGAAATGAAATACTGATTGATTGATTAGTTTTTTACACCATGTCGGCAGTATTTCAGCCATATCATGGCGAGAACATACATAATTGAAATGAAATACAATAAATAAGTTATATTAATTTCTTCATATTTGACATAGTCAAATATCAGCCAAACATCAAAATATGAAGCCTTTTGGTTTGTTTGCTGCTCTCACTCAGCTCCTGTCTGATATTTGACCAAATCTATAAGCAGAAAACCAGATATCCTTTGGAGGTGAGAGATAAAAAATGTCTCAACAATGGAGTATGCACTTCAGGAAAATTTTAGTCACAGTCATAAGGATTCAACAAAATTTTGCATTCACTTACCAATGGTGGATCTGGGCTCCCAAAGATGGAAAACTGTGCAACAATATCTTGTTCTTCTAATTGTTGTGCCCTTATTATCATTGGTATTTCAGCTAGAGAATGAGGTTCAACAATTCCCTACAATATACATTTCCATGTTAAACAATATCATTGCAGTAAAAATACATTTACTAATCTAATTTATCTTAAAGACAGTCAGCAATTTAGTTCAGATTTTTATAAGAGCAATTGTTTTTAATATACAAAATCAAGTAAAGATATGAAATATGCTACTACAAGCAAAATAATTTATCAAATAAAACAAACAGAAATTGAGTTAATGTCAGAGCTGTACCACATTTCTATAAAAATCTGATAAATGTCAAAATCTAGAGGTCTCCAAATGCATTAAACAAGTGTGGAATTCCACTGCCTGTACAAGATCTATTTAAACATACTTGTTAGGGACCATATCAAATGGCCTAACAGAATATTTTTACACAGGCTATCAAAAATATCTTTGCTGATGTCCTATTTTCTAATTTAACAAACCTTCATTTTAGGACTGGTGTATGTTATTGGTGTATCATCAGTCACATTCTGATTTAACAGTTCATATTTGGCAGGTAGATCTGTGTCATTGTGAAGCTTGACAGAATGTTCATATGGATGTCGCAGGAAACATCGTCCATAATCTAAGATTGGACTTAATACTGTAATGGGTGGCACTACACATCTGAAATAAATAATTTTTCAAAGATTAAAACTTGAAAAAAATTACAGGGTCCCTCTTGCAAACTTGTCTGAGAGATTTTCCAAAGAATGCATTTGTATAGAAACAGAAAATGCAAGTTCTAAGAGTGTTTATGAAGAAAAATTTGACAATTTTAAAGTTTTCAAGGACATACATAACAACCTATGGATAAGACCCACTTTAAAACTTAATTGAGCAACTGCCAATACATTTAATGTGTCTGTCAAATTTTATCCAAATTAAACCAAAAAAATTAAGAATGTAAAAAAGCAAAAATTGACAATTTTAAAATTTTAAAAAGACCTAAAAAAATTTTCAAATTAGGCCCAATTTCAAACCTGAATTGTTGTAATTTGTTCATTATTTCTAACTTTTGTACTCTTATTTTGTTTAATTCCTAAATCTAATGAATTCTAGCTCATGTATGGAATATAGATATCCCTTATTTTGATAAAATTACAACATACTTAGCATAAATTGGCAGTGAAAGGATTTCCTCTCCAACATTCTCCACATCAACAACCAGGTTCATTTCATATTTCTTAATAGTGTTTGATATAAAGTTAACTGTCACTCTCAATTCACTCTGTGGTTGTAAAATGCCTGATTCTGGTAAAATTTCAAACTCCTTTGGTGGTCCAGATCTGCTAACAATAGGTGCTGGTGAACCCATCTCACTCCTATTACTGTCTAAATCACTAGTGCCACAAACACTCTCTGCTATCCCATCTCCTGGTACTCTCAATGTAAATTTCATTGGAACAAGTGAAGTGTTCAATAAGGTACAGGACTGGGTATTAAGGAAGCCTACAATACATATCATACATTATATTAAAACATACATTAACTGAAAAATAATTATAAAATAACTTTTTTAAAAATTCTTCATTTTTTTATTTATACATTAAAATCATACACAAATATGATCCTTAACCATCTCATTTCAGGGTGTATGAAGGTTGTTTTTCTTTAAGTGCTTATTTTCGTTTGCTATAGACGTAAATAATGATCAATATTTGATAAAAAGAATGTAATTTTTTTTTATATTATTTTCAAAATTCTCATGTTTAGCATATTGAAATATAGATTATCTGATCACTTAACAATTCAGATGAATGAATTTTAACATTTTAATCTTTCATGTAAAAAGCATACCATATGATACAGTTCCAAATTTCAGTCTTGGCACATCAAACTGGAAAGTTGGTCCAATCACTGTACCACTGTAAAATAAATAAGGCACATTTTATATAGCATACTTTTCAAAAAAAGTTTTTCTGGTCAAATATGGTTGTAAAATAGAAGTTGTTTGTATTACCTGCCCCCATGTAATCACTTTTTTACTACATTTATCCCCTTTGCATCTTACAGATTATTTACAAACTTTGTTTTTGAAAGACTAACATTTATAGAGGCTTACAGTAAATATATAGAGTAAAGTTTATACAATATATTAGAAATTACAAAATGATTACCAAAATTTCACTTTAATCTGCTCTGGTTGGCCATCAATTTGGAATGAAAATTCTTCTTCAAAGTCTCCCAGATAAGGACTACTGAAGTTAATAGCAATAGCCTGATGTCCACCAGGCATGACAATTCCCTCAGAGGGATCAAACTGGAAACATGGTCCAAATATGGAATGTTTTGGTAGAACACTATATATAGCATCAATGTCACCAGTATTGGCCAGAATAATCTCATATGTATGTTTTGAGCCAATGAAAATATTTCCCATGTCTAGTGTGTCAAATGAGAATTTCACACTGGGTCCAATTCCTTCTCCCTTTACTCTCAGTGGTAAAAATGTCTCACGTCCTGTCACATCACAGAATGCTGTTAATACATAGTTTTTGGCTTCTCTAGGTTTGAAGATCACATTAACATCAAATGAGGTGTTGGGCCAAATGTCTCCTTCTACTGGTTCTATTTTTAGCTCCTGGTCATCAAACAACATTGGATCTTTCTCTATTACCTGTAAATTATTCACATAAAATCAGCCAACTTTACTTTAAAAGGAAAATTCATTTTTTTAAAAATCATGTTGCAGTTATAGCCTTGAACTATATACATTCATTACAATTTCCATTAGGACTTAGTAAGGATTATAGGAACAAGTAAATTTAATGATGCTAACCAATCAATGCTAATCAAATTTTAGGATAAAAGAAAATAGCTTGCAAAAAATATCATTTCTGGTTGTTCTTGTTCTATAATCTCCACTTTCTATTCAGAACAAGTAGTCTTTAGAAGAAACCACTTTGTTGGTGTCATGGCTCTCGAGTGCAGGTCATAGGTTTGATCCCTGGCCAGATCAAAACAAAGACATTAAAATGGGTATTTGTTGCTTCTCCTCTAAGCACACAGCATTTAGGAGTAAGATTAAAGACTGGTCAGAATGATTCATTTATTACTATCTTATCATCCAGAATATTCATGAAATATTTGCCGCAACATTCTAACTTGGTATCAATTATTTAGAACAATAGAAGGCTGTTGATAATATATATACAAATACCATTTTTTTGTTGTGGAATGTCCTAGTAAGAATAGAAACTTTATCCTGTAATGTTGGGTCTTTGAGGACTTCTTCATAGAAACTTTTCTTGTCATTACTCTCATCTCGCTCCACTGTACTAACAGCTCTGCAAAAAGAAATAACTTGTGTACTTGGCTTGGTCAAGATTCTATCCCTTAGGATACATTGAACAAAATTAACAAAAAAAAAAAAAATAAAAGAAATTTTAAAACAGAAAGAATAATTTAATTGTAAGACCTAAAAAAAATCAACTTTTTATGATTGATAAAATCCTAAACGTGACACTTACATCATAAAAAAATGAAAATTTTTTTTTCATGACCACAAAAAATCCAACTGCAGTAAAGTTAAAAAAAGATGATGAAAATACTCCAAATTTAAACAGAGTAATTCTAAATAAAAACTTAAATCTTAGAGATATTGAAGTAGCTGGTGCATAAGATATAAGTAGGATGTGAATCTATATGCAACCCAATACTTTCAGGATTTTGCTGGAAAGATGTCAAAGTAGATAGCACATAAGAGAACTCTGTTAAAAGCAAACTTACTGAGCTTTTTCTTCGTCTTCCTGTTCTTTTGTAGAAAATCTTGTCCATCTAAAGTGACATATGACATTTGACCTATTGTGTATTGTTACTGTTCTCTGATTGGCCATTGATATATAAGTATTCTCCATTTTGATTGTGTTTTTATCCAAGCGTACACTTGCATTTTGAGCAGCACCATATAAACTTATATATACATTTTCCCCTAAAATATACAGACAAATATTAAGTACAGCATTGAATTTGTTGAATATTAATTGATCTCCATTTGACATTCTTGTGTAATTCATAAAAATAATTGTAATAGATGCTATTGAATTATTGGATAAATAATTCTAAAAACAGCTACAAATACTTCTGGCTTTAGAATGTTAAAACATCTCAAATCAACATTTTTCCTCAAATCCTTGAATTTTTCCTCAAATATTGAAAATGCTGTAATTTGATTGTTCAATTTTTTGAGTTGAGGAGAAAACTGAGGAAATCCTCAAACTGAGACGGTTTATAAAACTGAGGCCAGAGTAAGTGGTTATGTTAGCAAAATAAAATTTTATGTTAATGCTTTCCAAGGGGTGATTCATGCCAAAGTTCCATCTGAAAAACAAATATGTGGCAGACACAGAAGGTGATTAAAATCAAACTGTTCATGAGCATTTCTTTTACCTGTATCATAATTGAGAACAACTTCCCCATTGTGGTCCCCAGCTTTCTCAGGTGTGTATTCTACTGTAACTTGCATACTATCTTGTACTGGAAGAGTTCCAATTTCTGGGGAAACTGAGAATGGCCTGAAAATTAATAAATTTGTTAGCTTTAAAATTATTTAAAATAAAACAACATTGATTCCAAAAGAACTTCATTTTTATAAATTGAGGTAATTCAAATATTGTCCAAAAAATATTGAATTATTTTAAACATTTTATTGTGAAAGATATCATTGTACTGCAAAAAAAATTTTTAATACACACAACAGTGTTTTACTACATTTTTTATAAAATTGTAAAATATGCCTGTAAGATATTAAAACATACTTTTCAGTTGTAAGTGTGAACTTGGCCTCTCTGTTTCCTATATTTCTCACTAAATATGTTCTAGAATGTGTGTATTTGACGGGTCCAGGTGGGAAGTTAATACTATCTGGGAAGTCTAGAACTGCCCTTGAGCCTATTGCTTTCACTGGAACAACAAACTTCTCTCGCTCTGTGATACATACAAGTTCGTGGTTGTAATCCTAAAAATAAACAAAGGTTTGGCTAATACATTTCAATGTTTTATGAACAACCAATGAAATGATAACATGTTGATCTTTTTTTTTCAGACAAATGGTAAAATGAAATTAAATATTATTTATATTTTAAGCTGCTGATTTGCTTTTAATGGTAGCAATGTAAAGACTGTCCACATGTTAGCAATGTTAAAATGTTGTTCATGCTGAACAGTAATCTAAACCTTGAACATGTTGAAAATCCATGCCATAATAAAATGGTGTATTACAGACATAAACAAAATCGAAAGTTCCATCCTAAAAAACCCATCCACATATACTGGTTCTTCTATTACTTCATTCAAAGTGTGGGAACTTAACACCATATGGACCCATTAAAATTACTTGTGTTAAAGAAAATTTCAAACTGTTAAGGTTTGAATATAATCAAATTGAAAAAGAGTTTTGAGATAAGCAAGGTATTCCAGTATGAGTTTGAGCAATCAAGGTTCATATGTATTGTTTTTTCAGTGACTTATTTGATAGGTAACCTGTATGTACTACCACTATTCATGCATTTGTTTTGATACTATAAGACTATTTGATGGTTTCATATGGTTGTTTACCCCAAGACAAAAGTGTAGCAAATCAATCATATAAGCAAACTAGACAGTTTAAAGATCTACAATACCTTTTTCTCTTCAGGTTTAAACTGAATTCTAAATGTAGTTGGCAATCCAGGTCCAACTTTATGTCCAACATCGTGAGGACTTATAATTTTAAAATATGGAGAATCTGCTTGTGTAACTTTAACTAATCTGGGAACCTGAAAAAGAAAACACATGAAATATCTTAATATTAAGAAAAAACAGAAGCTGACCCCTGTTCTCTTGAACAGAGATAAATTGAAACAAAGTTTTTTTGTATGTTATCTCTAATGGATAAGCTGAAATAAATTATCTGGTCAAGTGGTGTTCATCATAATGATAATCTGATATACAACTAATATCAACTGCACATTAAGTTCACTTTTTAATATGTTCAGTAGGTACTCTATTTGAAAATTTGTATTGATCTTATGACAAACTGAGATTGTAAATCAAACTAATGGTTACCTTGTCATTGTTTCTTAGGATCAGTGGCACCTCATATACTTGGTATGGTTCAAATTTTTGAAATGTAACTTCTGAAGGATATGGTTGAAACATAGGTTCATCAATGTTTACTTGTGAAAACTGAAACAAAACATATACAACGAATTATATAAATCCTATTTTGAAGGAATGTATTTATGTGTAAACTCAACTGACTCAAACCACATCACCTTTTTCTATATGACTCACTCAAAAATTGAATAATTCCAGTTAATAAGCAAAATATATTAAAATAATGCTACAGTATAATTCCAAACTTAGTATTGAGTCTTCCTCGGAAGACGTGTGTCGCCTGCTTGCTCTTTGGCAGTGCGGCAAAGAAAAAAGGGAGATATTGAAAATAGGAGGAATAATACATCAGTTATTGATAAAGCACGTTTTAAAGTTTGGGTAATTGTTC
>JAULBM010319522.1:0-13625 GCA_032357055.1 Geukensia granosissima | reverse complement strand
CCAAACCTCCCGCTTCCATTGCGGCATAAATGTACAGGTGGTGGTAATCAGTATAAATATGCTGATGTCAATATCGGCAATCAGTGGTAACGAAACACCACGAAAAGTTACAAAAAACAATCTTCAATGATTTAGTTCATTAAAATCTAAAACATCGCTGCATACACGGGCAATACGTGCAAGTTGAGAAATGTATACATGCACCGTATAAAGGAGCCATAGGGACGTCCTCGTAAGTAAAGATGGGATATTTTGTATTTAAAGTCGATATAAACATACCAGCATAACAAAAACAGACATACAAGTATGCACATATACAGAACACAAGTCAAATATTACAATAAAATGAAAGCGTACATTAAATAAGCATAAGCAATCAACGAAAGATAAAGCACCAGCTTCAGCACAGATAATAAATAAATATTAAATATTATAAAATAAAAATAAGAATACAAATTTCAAAGTTGCTTTTATACCCGTCAAGAAAGATTTTACCCTTCCAAGTTCCTTCAATTTATTTAATTCTACATATCTTTTTTTTTCTTTTTTTTTGCTTTTTTTATATATAGATGGATCAATTGAATATGCATACCATACAGGAACGACTTTTACCGTGACAAAAATCTAGAAACAAGAAAACCTTCCCACCAGGTTTACATTTTTGACAAACATGGTCATCAAAGATTAAACTCCAATATTCAGATTTTACATATCAGTAATTCTAGAGAGAAATACTCTCCAGGATTTTGGTTAGTTTAATTAGGATAATGCTGACACTAATTGTGAAGTCTTGTAGACTGATAAAATATGGTCTAAATTCTGTTTTTAAGCTTTATTTATGCAAATAATCCTTATCACTGACATTATCTCTAATCGAGCGATTTATTCTTAGCATTTAAAATGATCCACTTAAAACAGAGTGTTCAATGTTTAAGTTAATGATATTCTGTGGTTTTTTACAGATCACGGCGATGACAATACTGTAACAGTACAACTCAATGGTGAAGAATCGACACTTGAATTCCTGGATTCTACAGATGACGAGGTATTTTAACTGCAAAAATATGAATATTGATAAAACGTGACTCAAAAAAGTATGCTTTCTCTACTGACTATTATTTTGTTTCATTAAATCATGGATTTTAAAAGACACCTCCCCTCATCACGGATTTTTTAAAGATCTGACAAATTTACCGGAATAATAACATATCCTTTAACATAGATAGTACTCACTCTTGCAAGGTTGTTTTATTATTTGTACTTTACTTGAGAAGATTAATTGTCTTCCTACATGATTAAGATAATAAAAGAAGTGCAGATCCAATAATATGACAGGTTATGTTACCCAGTCAATATACATCAACATGATAATAAACAGACACAGCCAAAATATCCACAAACATCATTCAGTGAATTTTCTTCTTGTCAACATTTCTGGTGTAGCTATAAAATTTATAGTTCCTTTGTGCACCAACTCTGCTCCTTTAATAGTAGACCTTTTATATTCACTCCACAATAATCCTACTAAATCTGATTTAACTTAATAATATCCACCGCTATTTCCAACAGACTTGCATCTATCCCTAGAGATAAGATTCCAAATTAAGCTTTTAAGCACAGCAGCAATTGACCTTTTCTAGATTAAAACTAGAGGCTAAGGAGACTGAGCCTGTAACGCTCACCTGACATTTGTCAAAAGAGTTTCAGAGGAGAAGATTTTTAATGAATTGGCTGATCAAGATTTGTCTGGCGGCCTTGTTTTAGTACACATGGGATGAAGTGGGGAAACTTTGTAAAGGACTTCCATGGATGCTGTACTTAATATTAATCAATTTAACCAAGCAGTTTCAGCCAATCAGAAACAAGAATTATCCGTGGCAGCCATGTTTAGTTTCAGATCAGGACAGAATTAGGAAACTTTAAAAGGTACTTCCACAGATGCGCCATATCAAATATTAATCCATTTGGCCAAACCGTTTCAGAAAAGAAGATTTTATAATGCCAATCAGAAACAAGAATCATCCATGGATTCCGATAAGGGCAAAATGAAGACACTTTGAATATTAAGCTTTTTGCAATCAACATTGACTCTTATATTAATCAATATTTTATTACGTGTAAGTCATATGTGTTGTCAAAACTTTTTACTTTTGCATTTGAACAATGCACTTTTTACTAATAAATATTCCATAACAGAACATAACAAAATTTGTTTGGATATATGTTGATTGACGTCATAGTTTTGGGCAACCATGTAAATTATCAGTTGTGTATGAATCTAGTTGTCAAAAACATTGAGTACCTTTTCAAGGTTAATGTATCATGTTACCTCTCTTCTAATTTCTAAGCAGAAAATGATGACCCTGAATGATTTTGAGGTCAATGTCACCTAATTGAAGTACATAGGTGCACAATGCCCCAATACACCATCATACAAAATTTCATTGCATCGAATTATGCATCTTAAACATGCATATCATTTCAATGCAACCTCATAAAGTTAACAAGTTTTCTCAGCAACTATTCTAGCTACATAAACTTGTTATGAAGTGAAGTGGTGTAACACGCTTTTCTTTGGATGCAAATATTGATGACTCTGAGGTTAAGGTCACCCAGGAGAAACAGTTTTTGACCTAGAAAATTTGCTTTTCTTTGGAAATTAAGTCGAAGTTTTTGTTTTCTCAGAAACTATATTCAACAACATTCACTTTAAAATCAAGACTAAAAATATGGTTCATAGTTGTTTTCTCAAAAAGTACAGAAAAGACAAAACAAATACATCATTGTCGTTAGAACCAAAACATACTTTGTTTAACGAAACACAAAATAAAAAAAAACAATATACAGAGGAGGATATTACGAAAATGTTAGATTTCCTAATTGAAAACATCTTTGTTCAGTTTGGTGGACGAGTTTTCCAGTAGACGATCGCCCTTCCAATTGGCAATAATTGTTCTTCTCTCCTCGCCAATCTATTTTATAACTCGTTTTAAGGCAGTCTTTCTGCAAGTTATCACATAAAAGACAGAAAGTTAGCCCAAACCTATAATTTCAGCTTCCGTAATTGTCTTCACCCCATAAATCCAAATGAACTTAAAATTAAAGACACGACAGACACTCCAAAGTCTGCTTCATACTTTGATCTTTATCTCGAATAAGACAATGGAGGAAGGCTTTACACAAAACTATAGGACATACTTGATGAATTCAACTTTCCAATAGTCAACTTCTCGTTCATTGGCAATAACATTCCAGCTGCCCCGGCGTATGGCATATACATCTCCCAGCTCATACTTTTTCCAAGAGCACGTGTCCAATACAGCGATTGTCTGGACAGAGCTGGCTCGTTGACACAAAAACTGCTCGGGCAGGGATATGTTGCTCCTCGGTTGAATTCATTACGCCATACATATTACGGTCGACAAAACAATCTCATCGGCCTGTATAGAATATCCATTTCACAGACGAAGAAGGACCTTCTCCAGTGGTGTAAACCAAAAACAGGCTCTTCTCTCTCTCTTGAGGTTGTGATCCCAGGAAACGTTCCCTTTTACACTGAAATGACTAAAACCGAATTAGAAAATTGACAATGCGGTGGGTGTCTTTAAAGAGACAGGAACTGCTACCATTCTGGACCACCTGACTACAACCCCGATTTTTAATGTGGTCTGTATTTTTCATAGTGTTGTGGTTAAGTTTTATATCTATATATATAATTAGAGATAAGGCATAATTACCCATGGTAATATTTCGTCTTGTTTTTGTCCTCGGGATTGCCGTGTCTGTCGACTTTTCCTTGTGTCTGACCATTCGGTTTTCCTGCCCTTTGATATCTAAATGGAATTTGTTGTGAGATTGCATTGGAATAATATGCCCGTTTAAAACGCATATTTACATAACATTGATATAAGGGGAAAGTTTTTAGCTTAGAAAATCCGCCTTATAATTTAAGTTACATCCAAGTTTTTGCTTTCCCAGAAACAGTACTTGATAATTAAACTTGTCATGAACTTGTATGCGATTAGCATGCGTGCTACGGAGGCAAATTGAGATGACATTGAACCAAGATCAGGTAAGGTCTTAGTTGTTTTATTTTTGAATTTTTGTTATTGAAAGCCATGTCCATATTTCGTTTTCTCAGAATCTATCCTAGATACCCAGATGAAATGTTTAGGAAGTTGCGTGGATTGCAGTTTCAACTGTAGTCAATTTTCAGGAAGATCCTAAGAGCTTTTATATAATTACTTAGCAACTATATACAGAAAAGAAAAATGTCGCTTTCAATCATATGAAGTCCTAAGTTTAAATTGGAATATGGCAATTCCAACTTTGCTAAATTTTCCGGAAGACCCTTAGTCCTGTTAATATTTGAAAAATGCACTTAGGATACACTTATGGAATCGCAAGATAAGTTGCAATCATTTGGAGATTTAAGATTTAAAATATGACAGTTTCCAATTTTGATAAATTTGTTGGAAGACACTCAGTCTTATTATCTTAAGAACAAATTTTGGCAATATACTTACAAAATGAGTTGATCATTTGCAATCATGAGGAGTCAAGGTTTAGAAATATGGAAATATGGAAATTCCAACTTTGGTAACGTGTCCTAGACTAGGTGCCTTTTGAAAACATAACTGGCAACGATACTCAAATGGAACAAGAAGATTAAATGCAATTACATGAATTCTAAATATTAATAAATATGGTTTTCCTGTAAGTCTCTCAGACCTGTTATTTTTATTTTGGGTGGGGTGTGTTTGTTGTGGGGTTAAATAATCTTAGAAACCGTACTCAAAAGAAATCAGAAGACAAATTGCAATCATTTGAAGTTTAGCAATTAAATGATAGGACAATTCTAATTTTGATTAATTTCCGGGATGACTTTCAGACATGTTCTTTTGAAAAAAAAACTTGACAACCATACAATATTAACATCAGATTATCAGCTACATGTACAATGATGAGGAGTCTTTAGATTAAAAATTATGACAATATTAACTTTGGTTAATTTCCTAGCATCTTCACGGACCTGTTACCTGTTGGGAAAGCAACCATGTAAACCAGAATCGGGAGATCAGATATGATCTTACGAAGTGCTAAGATTTCAAATGTGGCGTTTCCAACTTTGGTAAATTTCTAGAAGACTCTCAGATCACGTGTCTTTCGAAATGCAATTGCTAGCCCATATCATTGTCATTCATGGTTTTGCATATTCAATTTGCTTTTCTATAAATGTTAAATATCCAAAATAGCTGAAGTAAAGGCAAACGTAGCAGGCGGTGGTTGCGTCCTCATGTCTTTCGTTGTTGTGAAAACACTTTACTCGAAAAAAAAGGATAACTGATCTTCCTGTTTTGACCCAAAGCGTGTCTGATGAAGGTAAATTCATAAAAGCGTCTTGCACGCAGTTGGAGCAGGTCCAGTAAGGCTCGTTTTCGGCCCAGAAATTTGCACATAATAAAAACATTAATATAGTATTACCGTAAAGTGATTGTAGAATAGAAAAATAAATGTTCCTAATATGTGCAGCTTTCTTTTTGGTGTAAAAGTTAACGTGCTTTAGCTATGTGCATATGTTTGTTGATTTTAAGAGATTTTTGGCTTCAATCATATTGGCCGCATGCGTGTTACACCAAAATATTGACATATATGATGTAACACACTAAACTGCATAATATAGGTAAAAACTGAGGTGTAACACATATGCGGCCAATACTGAAATGGCAAAAATGGGTATAAATTAGACAATATTCGGCTTATTTGTTGGAATCCCCATTTTGGACGAAGTTTGAGCAGTTGAAAATCACTAAATCTAACAATTTTTATCGAAAAGGTTAATTCAGTCCTGAAGATATGACATTATAGTTTGCAAAAAATGTACAACTTCAAATTTATACTAAACTTTATTTTTGAGGCCGAAAACGATCTTTATCGAACCTACTCCTTTGGCTTTTGCATATTTGTTATAAAAATATATGGCATATTTTTTATATTCTTTTCTTAAAATAGGTCAATAATTCATTATACTAAAGATTTTTGGACGATTTTTTGACTGCCGCAAAATTCTAACCCCCTCATCACCGACCCGCTTTTCTTCTGTGACTATCCCAATTATTGGTGAAAATACAGGTATATTAATGATGTTTTAATTTTGTGTTTCAAGGAGTACTACCTCAAAAGCAACAGAACCAACAGTTCAGAAAAACTCTATTTAGAATTGCACTACCTAATTTAGAATAGTCCCCACAAACTTCAAGTTTGTTATCGAAATACATTAGGCAAATTTTATCATTTTGGGATTTAAATGAACATTTCCTACAGATTTCATTTTCATCTCAAAAGTTGACATGCCGTACATAAATTAAAGAATGTATTTTCTGAGCCCTTATTATCACATCATAATCTAATGTATATAATTCTCGACGTGGGGCGAATCGTATAATAGTTGGTTTAATTATGAATAATACCATAGACGGGGAAGTTTCATATCCAATGGTGCATAATGGCAAAATGTTTTCCCAATAACGTCCAAAATAATAATACCCGAAATTCGTAGAATAGAGAAATCAAAACAAAACAAGATATACCGCACGGGCTCCTTTCAAGGACACGAGTAGGACCAGGTGTTCCGGAAGGCTGAAATCGCTCTGTCCCACAAGGCACCTGTCATGGAATCTTAAATCCGATAAGAGGTAAAATATTATTAAGCAAGTGTGGACACAAAAATGTCTCGCCTGTAAATGCAGCTTTGACCCTATAAATGTCTTGACACAATCATTTTCTAATCTAAATATTCAGCAAGTTATACCACCAGGACATTTAAATAAAACAAATCAATGGTCAGATAAAGAAGGGGAGTTATTGTTGATCAGTTATGAAACTTGACTAAAGTCGATGAACCATGAAAATTAGGTAAATGTCATACATACTGTCATGTACTCCTTACAACCAATAAGCACATCCAATACTGTTGACCTACCACTTACAATTTTTGAGAATCAGACATAAGCATAAAAACTTGACCCTAGTCAATGGACCGTGAAAATGAGGTTACTAACATAAGATTTGTGGTAGACTGACGTGTACTCCTAATAATCAATTAGCACACCAAATATTATTGATCTATCACTTATAGTAAATGACAAATAGACCTAAGCATGAAAACTTGACCCTAGTCAATGGACCATGAAGATGAGGTCGAGAACAAAAGTGGCAGACTGATGTGTACTCCTAATAATCAATAAGCACACCCAATATCATTGACTTATCACTTATAGTAAATGAGATATAGACCTAAGTATGAAAACTTGACCCTAGTCAATGGACCGTAAAATTGAGGTAAAGGACAAAAGACATGTGGCAGACATACATGAACTCCTAATATTCAATAAGCACACCAAACATTGTTAATCTACCACTTACAGTAAATGAGAAATATACCTAAGCATGAAAACTTGACCATAGTCAATGGACCATGAAAATTAGGTCAAGGACAAAAGACGTGTGGCAGACTGACATGTTTACTCCTAATAATGTAAAAGCATACCCAATATTGCTGACCTATCATGTATAGTTACTGAGAAGCTGACCTAAGCATGAAAACTTGACGATGGAGATTTAAGAGTCACTGAACCGTGCAAAGTAGGTCAAGGACCAATGTCATGTGGCTTGTCGAAAATTTCAGATCACGAACCTTTGGTCATCCTATCATTAATACTTTCAGAGATATGAAGCTTTAATAAAACTAACGCCGCCGCCGTCGCAGCCGGAAAGTAACACCTATGTCTTTCTTTCGCGACTTCGTCGCAGGCGAGACAAAAACTACTTTTAAATATAAGTATTATCAAATTTGGATGAGATATCAATTTGTTAGAGCTTATAAAAAATATCATCCATTTTCTAAGTGATTTTGGGGCATAAATCGACAATGGATCAATTTTGAACTCCTTTGAGGTATTATTGCATTAAAGTTACTGTAAAAATATTATCTAAAACATATGATACATAATTTTCCAAGAGTGTGCCTGGCATTACATTATTGCCTGCGCTATGCTGCAACAGCAGACAACCAAAATTTCGCATTTTTTTTTTGGCTTAGTTCAAATAACTTTTTTTTAATAAAAAACAATGGGTGGGGGTGCATGTTTGTTTTTCAATCAGGACAAAATAAAGAAATATATCATGAAATTCCAAAGTGATGCTGCACAATTAGTCTCAGTTAACTTGGCTTAGCAGTTACAAAGAATTTACATTTGAAAAATCAGCCAGTTAGAAACAAGGATTAGCAGTGCAACCATTGTAGTAACCAGACTGGAAAAAAAAACAGATGCAGACTGTAAAGAGGACTGTCTAAGATTCCAAATTTGGGTTCAATTGACTTACTATTTTCAGAGATTTTTTTTTCAGATTTGACAAAACAGAAATAAGCTGTCTGTTAAAAGATGAAATATGATCAAATTTTCTTATAATGTACATTCCTACAATCTCAATATTTAGAACATCTTCAAATTGCATTCAAAGACTCAAAATTTGATTATTTTATTATCCCCAAGTCTAAAAAATATGATTATCAAGACCTTAGAATGCCAGATTCTATATTTCCTTCCAAAGTTTAAGGAATCTGAAGGCAATTACTCTATACATCATTTGTTTAATTTATATGGTACAGTTTTTTGATCTTTCAAAATATTTCAGATCTATATTGTGTGAATCATCTTGACAAAATGTCCAAAAGTTGTATGACATGAGGCTTTGTGACACAGCCCTTTACGGCAAAAACTGTAGTGGTCATTTTAAAATTCAGTAATATTGACAATATTATAAAGTGACCACAAAGTAAAACAAAGGAGGAGAAATTTGTGAAATCTAGAATTCAAACTTTTGACTTTACAACAAAATCAGAAAAAAAGTTTTCAACATTTTGCTCCCTATCATTAAAATGAAAACTTCATATATAACTTTTGAAAATTATGAAAAAATATCTGAAGCCCTTGTTCGTGGAATCAAGGAAATTGCAGATGTGTGATAAGGGGTTTGCTTGATAAGCTGCATGTTATTATATATTACTCTCCCTTTTTAAACAACTCATTATAATCAAATTCACATGAGTTTGAATATCTTTAGGAAGAACAGAACCTATATGAAATACACTGTGTGTCTCCCAAGCCAACTTACCAGGAATAAGTATTTCCTTATGGCCCCAGTAGAACTTCTGTTTGTGGTCACCTCTAAAATTAATAATATATGTACATTAGATTACATGCATAAAAAGTTTTTTTCTCCTCCTAGCCACCACTTTCCATTATCTTTATACCTATCAACCATTCTTAACAATAAAATAAGCCACCACTCTCCATTATTTTTATACCTATCAACCATTCTCAACAATTAAATAAGCCACCACTATCTATTATTTTACACCTATCAACCATTCTTAACAATTTAATATTTTGAAGACTTTAAAGTCTGTTTACAAAACAATAAAGTCTTCATAAGCATTGTTGGTAACTAGGGTAGAATGCTGGACAAGAGTAAGACGACCATCCAATATTCTGATATAAGAACATTTTGTGATGGGTCATAAAACTCTACCTAAATCTTTTACTTCACCCTTAAAGACACAAAGTTCGCATAAGGCATCTTTTGCCCTTTGTTTGGTTTTTGACCACTGGAGATTCCCTGTAGATCCTGAAAATGTTTAAAAATCACCAAAAAGGCTTTTTTGTTCTGGGTGGGCCGTTATTTGGACTTCATAGGTGTTTATCCATTGTCAAAACCCAATTTTTTTATTTTATCACAAGATCTGGGGCTAATGCATATTTCAGACCACATGAAATATGATTAAAAAATACTCAGAATTTTGACAGCTGGCAAAAGGGAATAAATTACCATTTTTGGCTCTGAGGGACTACAAAATCACAAGCCGAAGCAGGGTTTGAAATAAGCCATTGGCAAGCAAATTTTCCTGTGGGCTTACGATTTTTTATTTTTGGTGGCCCACGTGGCAAGTGATTTGCAGAGCTGTCAATTAATCATTTCGTTATTTTTTTTTTCTTTACTTAATCAAATTTTCCTATTGAGTTGTTGGTATTATCATTCTCTCCAAAAGTACCGAACAGGTAAATTTTACACATTTCATACACATGCGCATTGCACATTTCTTGTATAAATCTTCCTCCAATATATCGAGAACTATTATGGATATTGTGATTCCTTTTGGGAATAAACTATTATTTTGAATTAAGTTTATATTGTTCACTTATCTTTATCTGAAATTGAATAACTTTAAAGTATATTTGTCTCAAAAGTGTTAAAGAAGAATAAAACCCGAAAACTCCACCCGTTCGAAAGAACCGCCATAATTGTTTATTGTCAGACTTACTGGTGAACAGTGAAAACGAACCACTATTATTATTGAACTATTTAGGCTTATCTTAAGGTTTTACATCGCCAGTTTAGTTTGATTCCACTTGGATTTTATTGTTTAGAAAGATTGATTCTCAAAACACGCCATTTGTTGCGTGCTTTTTTCTTTACATTCAAATGTGTGTAGTTAATAAGTACAGAAAAAAAGGACCGACCTCTAACTAAACGAAAATTAGGGCTTGCAATTAAAATAAATATTTCTTTATTTTTCATAGAAATAAAAATAAAGTTAAAACCCTGTGAAGTCAATGTTACACATATGCATCACTTTCATACAGCATGGTTGGGGAGACTGAGGCACATTCTACTTGAAACCACAGTCTGAAGAGCCTGGGTTTAAAGGTCAATTGCCATGGCAACAAGAAAGTCCTAGAAATGGTCAAAATGACCATTTAATCATCTGTGGTCAGAATTTGGGGTATACCACTCATCTCCCATCTGCCAAATAGTCAAAATGACCACCTTTTCACTTATGGTCAGAGTTTGTGGCCTACCACCCTCCTCCCATCTGCCACAGTCCTTCCATCCCACCACCATCTTCTTACTGATCCATGTAGTTGCTGCAATGCATCACTGCAACTCATTTGTATCTACTTTCCAGATAATCAAACACTAGGATTTTTGCAAATAATTTTACAAGGAAAGTGTTAATCTGAGGCAAGGAACAATAATGTCATGTACAATACATACGTGAATGGATAAATCATGGCAACGACAGAAGGATCCTTTCTCGAGCAGACATAATCAAAGTCTAGCATTCCCTGTACTGCTCTCTGTTGCATTCCCCATATGATACATTTGGTCCTGTTTGTAAACAATGTTCTGGTTGCCTGATTTACCAACTGGTCACTAGTCATAACTTGGGACTGGGGACCAGTCTTTGAAGGTGTTTTGACGTCTGCTAATGATTCACGTCGGCTAGAAGAGGGTGACTAAAAATATATAAAACATCATTTTATTTTTGTAGGGACTTTCACAGCTTACTTTGGAATGCTGATCCTCATTTTTTGTTGAAGGGTCAACATTTACCTAGAAGTAAAAATAAAGAGAATGATTCAAAACAAGATGTCTATTTGGATTACCAATCAACTTTCTTGACTTAAGTTTGTAGATTTTTATTACTGCTGCCAATAAAATTCAGTCCACTCCCTAAAAACCTATGGCTTTTTGAAATTTATCAACACTGTTCACAACAACATCTGAGAAGCAGTACATCTGATTGTGCAGGTCAATTAGAAAAACAGCACAACACTGTGATGTAGTTAACAATTCCTTCCATCCGCTTTTGTGTTGGGGTGGATGAAAACTAACCTAGGAAAATCTATACATAAATTCACTTTAGCTAATTGAACAAAAATACATGAAACAGAAATATATTTCTACAATTCATTTTTAAACATTTCTGATAATGAACAAAAAAAGTTTTTTTTTCTGTATGATTTAACTTCAGTGCATAATTCATTAATCATGTACTGGTTGACCTTCAAGAAAATTCTTAATACTTGGCAATGCATGTTCATTCCTATTAATGTATGGCAATGAGGCATTTAAGTACTGATATATTTATGAATTAGCCATCAATTTTAAATCAAGTTGAACCATGACCTAAAAAAACAACACTGCATGGTGATCCAGTGGGTTAAGTAACTGCCAAAAAAATACAACATGTGCACTGTGAAAACCAAACTTTGGAGAGATAACTCCTCAAATATCACAACTTTTAATATCATTGTATTGAAAAAATACATTGATTTAGCAGAGCTCGTGACTGTGGTTCTTATTAAAGTACTAAATGGATTTTTTTACACCTCTAAAAATGCCACACTGTGATACCATCTTCACTGTCAATTTCATGTTATTACATTTGACTATTTAATGCTACAAAGTATTATTTATATTGTAATAAAATCCATATGATTATAGCTAATATATGTGCTGTTTCTTAAACTAGTTCTTTGAATTTGCTTTATATCTTGTGTATTTTATGTAAAATGATGATAAATCATCAAATATTGTCATCTTCTAAACTGGTGTTGTTCAGTAAGACACTTGCCACACAGACCTCTGCCAAGGTTTGACAATCTTTATGTGTCACAAATTCTTCTCTGGCTTGATTGCTATTGTATGCTGCTTTGCATTATAAATTTTGCTATATCTCATTTTGGTTTTAAAAGCTCGAGTTTTTTCCATGAATTTTACCAAGAGAAAATAAATAATACATAACTTGGTTTACTTTGTAGTAGTAACAGAGGAATTTTTGTTGTTTTAATAAAAACTTAAGATGATATAAATATTTTTCACAGTTGCAGTATAATAACAAAATTATGTCTGGAAAAAAACATGTAAACTTAGTGTATTCCTGAAGAAATGAAGGGCTCCATAAACAGTCAACAATATTACCAAAAATGGAAATGTTACCTAAATTGGCATATACTTATAAAATTGAAAATTTTAAATGTTCCAATTTTAATTTTTATACAAATTCTAACAATCAATTAATTTTATAGAACAATTTTTCAAAAGAATTATATATATTTTGCAAAAATGTTAAATTCTATTGTTTAAGGTAAGAAAAATTCATTTGGTTGCTGGTAAATCTGAGCATAGAAAATTGATGAGACTTTGAGATTATATTTAAATCTTCAATATCTTTCCAAGCTCAGATTTTTCCCCAGACAAATATTACAACGGATTTCATGCTTTATTTGCTGAAGATGAATTCCAACTCCTCTGAGTTTACCTGTACTGATGAATGAACTGGAGTTAAATCTCCTGCAGATTAAACTGGTATTGCTAAATAGAACAATAAGTATTGTTCCAGTCAGAAGGTGGAAGTTTAAATCAATCATGGTTGGTTAAAACACCTGAAACTTAGTAAAAAACTTTGTACACACTGAAATTATTAATTTTACCACCTTAGATTCAAGTAGTATATTATTGTATTATTGTCTAAATTTATTGAATAAAGTTCTCTACATGTAAAAATAATTTGGCTGTCTCATATTCAACTACACCTTTAAAATTTTTATAAAGCAATTGAAGACAAAATTGCTTGAAAAGATTTTTATAATTTGGATTTTTGAATGTAAGACACTTCGCACAAAGACATTTTGTCCTAAAATTTAAAAACAGAGGTGCTTCGCAAGCGCAGCATGATACGACCGCAGCACATTGAAATGTGAAAGGTGAACAAAAGA
>JAULBM010319511.1:0-13626 GCA_032357055.1 Geukensia granosissima | reverse complement strand
AAAATATAAGACCTACTGGGACGTATTAACGTAAAAGAAAGTATAATTTTCAAACACGAAGGAAAGTATTACAGCTGTATTATAAGCTACATACGTGCAGAAAAATAATAAGCAGAAAATAATTCCTTATTCATGTCACTCTTTAAAACTTTTAATCGATGAAATAAAATTACTTTTTGCTAAAGAGTTCAAACTGGTTTGAATTTTTGAGAATATTGCAATAATTTTCTTCTCTTTTAATGGTTTGTTTTATCTAGACACTAAATGATGCATTTTCGTCAGGTTTTTTTCCTGCATTATATGTATCTATTTCAAACTATGTCATCCGGGTTATTTCAATTTTTTAAGAATTCACCACATTGATTGTAATTCAAACATAATGTATCGAAAAGGTTTCATTGTTAACTTATATTTTACTTTTAATCGTTTATTGAATAATATTTTGCGTGTGTTAAGCTTTGAAATCCCTTTATAAAAGCTAATAGGGCTTAATGTAAGGTATGATATATTACACCGGGACAATACAGGTTTTCCTAAGAACTACGTAGTATCACATTCTCAAAGCTTTAAATACTGTGTATCTAAAAGGAAGTGTTTCCTGTTTTGTAAAAAAAATTAATCATTTGCCTTTGATCTAGGTAAGAAACTACGTTAGGTATTTTCAATCATGTAATGCGTCAATGAAGAAGGATCCATGGGTAGGATTTAAATCCAAATGTTAAATAAGTTTTTATAAAAGAACCATAATTTCAAAGGTTAAAATACTAGGAAAAAGAAAATGAAACAATCATTTTTTCATGTTCCAATAATGGCACGGTGTTTGATTTAGATCATTTTTTGCCATGTGTACATCTGGATTTTTATCAAATGCATGATTATGCAAAAGGAGTTGGTTCACGAAGGGCCAATTTCGGCCCTGTCTTGAAAATTGAGTTTTTGAAAATATTCTGCAGAAAGAAGCTTGATAATGGTGCAAAATGCAATTTTTATTCATTTTTTCTCAATTTTGACTACTTTTGGGGCAAAAGTGTTAAAATTGATGAAAATCATATATTTCTGGAAATAATTAATAAAAAATTAATACATTGCCGTATGATTCAATTGAATGACCAAGAACATTTATTTTAAATATAGTGTTCATATAGATAATTATTTTTAATCAATTTTTTTACATTTGAATAGTTTTGGGAGTAAAAATTGATTTTTTAATGAAAAATCTCATATTTTCGGAAATATTCAATTAAAAATGAAAACGAGGCCGAATGCTTAACTGAATGAAAAATAGCATTTATATCGATTATAGTTTTCATATAAATAATGGGCTTTAATCATGTCTTGATTATTTGAGTAGTTTTTGGGCTAAAAATGCATTTTTTAATGAAATATCTCATATTTCTGGAAATAATCAAACAAAAATGAAAATTAGGCCGCATACTTCAAATGAATGAAAAAGAACGTTTATTTCAATAAAAGTTTTCATAGTATTCATGGTTTTTAAACATGTTTTGATTATTTGAGTAGTTTTTGGGTTAAAAAATGCATTTTTAATGAAAAATCTCATATTTCTAGAAATAATCAATTAAAAAAAATAACACCGTACAATTTAAATGAATAACATCTATTTTAATAAGAGTTTTCATATGAGTACTTGTTTTTAAAATATTTTTAACCTTTGAGTTGTTTTTTGTAGTTAAAAATGCATTTATGAATGAAAAATCTCATATTTCTTAATTAAAAATGAAGTTAACGTCATTCAATTCAAACGAATGACAAAGAACATTTGTTTAAATTTTATTTTTCATAAAACAACCGGTTTTAACCATATTGGCACCAACTGAGTAATTTTGGGAGTTTTTCATGAAAAATCTCATATTTCTTGAAATAATCAATTTAAATGAAGACAACTCTGTATAATTCAAATGAATAACAACGAACATTTATTCAAATAATAGTTTTCACATGATGAACTGATTTTTTCTCATTTGCAACAGATAAGTAATTATGGAGGTAAAAAGTAAATTTTTATTGAAAATCTCATATTTCTGGAACTAATCAATAACAAATGACAACAACGCCGTATAATTCAAACGAATAACAAAGAAAACACACACACAAACACATATACATAAATATAATAATAGTTTTTATATAAATAACACTTTGTTAGTATATTTGCAACATTTGAGTAGTTCTTAGATTAAAAATGCATTGTTAGGGAAAAAAATCACATAATTTTGGAAATAACGAAAAGTGCAAAACAACATAGTAAATTCAAATGAAAAAAAATTATTTTATATTTCAATGACCAATGACAGTTTTCATAATAATGTGTTTCAATGATATTTTCACTTTTATTAATGATTTTTTTGGTGAAAATGCTCTTTTTTCATGAAAACTCACACATTTTTGAAATAATCAATAAAAATTCAAAACTTTATCTTCTTGCAATGAATATTATATATTTATTTTTTTAAATTATATTTTTCCTTTTATCAGTAATAACAATTTTCTATCATATTAGGAACAGATACCATACAACCCAAATATCTTTGCGCTTTCATATTTGCAGTACATTATGGCTTTTTGGACTGAAAATATTTAATGGAAAATAAGAGATTTCTGGAAAAAGTTCAATAAAAAGTTAAAACAACACTTTATATTTTTATTGGATGACATCTATGCTTCATTCTAATAAATGTTTCTTATAGAAAACAAGTTTTTTCATACATGTGGGACATAAGTGATTTTTGGGCAAAATATTTTTTAATAAGAATCACTGATATCTGGAAATATCTTTTAACAGTGAAAAGAAAAATATATGATTTTAATGAATGACATTCTAATATACTTTTAATAAAATTCATTAAAAAGGATTAAATTCATTTTTACATTTCACTTAAATAATTACGTTTCATCATTTTATCAATATAGAAGTGATTTTGAGGGAAAATATTCAATCTTATTGAAAAATTACAGATTTCTAGAAATGATCAATAATAAGTGTAGTCAACTATATATCACAAATATGTCACTTTCTGCATCTATATACTCCTGGATGTAACTGGTTGCCAGCTTCATTTGATATACCTCACATGTTATATTACGTAGTTCTCGGAAAATTTTCAAAAAAAAAAATTCAGTGGCTTTTCTCCATGTTGATTTTTTCTAATGAGGTTTTCTGTTTCAACATATATTTTCAGTTTGTTGGACATTTTGGATAGACTGATCATTTCTGCATCTTCCTGTTGGTCACTTTCATCATTTTGACACTGACTTAACGGCGGAGCATATTTATTGGACAATGCAGAAACAATGCGAACTAAGTCACCAATAAAAGGAATTAGGTTTGTTGGTAGAGTTTTTGCTAGATACTTCCATGTCTCAATTCTACCATTTGACGATTCCACTATCCATTTGATCTGTAAAAGTAGTGTGCATGTGACCTGATTAAGTTCATTTGTATCAATGATATAAAAATAGGAGATGCGGCATGATTGTCCATGAGACAGCTACGAACCTGTTTCCTGAAGTAACAGAGGCCACAAAACAGTTAAACTTTTAATCCAACAGACAAAACGAAAGTCAAAATATTCCTTCTTTGTAATTAATTAAATTGCCATCTATGTTAGTCTATTTTAATTAGATATTGAGGCTTAAGTGGTTTCATTTGTCTATAAGTTAATTTGTAATTTTTACTTTTTGTGCATTGTGAAACTTTTCAATGTTGAATGCTATTCTATGTACCACAGATCTTTATTTGTTGCTTTCATCATTCATGTTGCTTGCCCTATTACAGATATCTATCGTATTTACTTTTATTCCCTATAATACGGTATTTGAGCGACATATGGGACAACAGCAGCTTAACTCTAATAGTTAAACGTTTTAAATGTCGAGACTGAAATTAACATAAGTAATCTCAGCGAGCCCAACAGGAAGAGCTGTGCTACGGATGATGATTTCAGTCGAGACCTTATTCTTTTTATCAGCAACGTCACCTGACCACTTGCCTGATATTTTCCAATATCCCATATCTTTTATGCAAACAATATTATTTTTATAATTGTTGAACTGAAGAGAAGCAAGGCTGTTAAAAATCTCAATTTGTGCGTATTTCTGACCATCTTAGCACACTTTTTATTGTGACAAAAATGAAAATGCAACCAGAAATCGAAAAGTTAAAATAGTGTAAAGCTTCAATGATTATTCTTTAAAGCACACACCATTTGAATTTAGACAATAAAGACATGCAATACTTATTAGGAATATAAATACTCATAATAATTGTTGTTTACGATAAGCTTTTGTGATCACTGACCTTTAAAAGTCTTAAAATCTGGTTCAACTACTACTTTTCATCGATTTTAAGCTCATTTATTTGGTAAAAAGAGGGTACTCTCTGACACTTACAGCATTAAAAATACAGTTTAATTCAATCAATTTGATCTGAAAATATATATAAACCTTATATTTGTAATAAAAATATTAATTTTACCAGAAAAAAACCTTTTATCTTAATAAAAACTGTTTAAAGGGTAATTTAACAGAAATCTGAAAACTGTTAATCACCTATTGTTCACAGTTTAAGGCAAAATGCATTTAAAAATGGTGTTAACATGATAAATTATGCTTTGTATTGTAATTGGAAAGTAATTGACATGATTCAAAACCAAATTTATTCTTTCTTGTGAACATAAGACTTGTATTTTGGCAACTCAATTAAAAAAATAGGGTTAGGGGGTAATATTTTCGCAAAAATTACCTATTGAAATCATATTATGAATACAATTTTGGTTGCATTCAATGCCTTATATATATATTTGACATAACTGATTGCAGTTTATAGCCAAATAAAAACTCATATGTCAAGCATATTTAAAATATCTCAGTGAGTTACGGAAAATTTAACAGAAATCCGAAATAGGTTAATTACCCATTTTTCAAAGTCTAAGGTCATTATTTGGACAAAAATTGTGTTAACATGATATATTATGCTTTTTATAATTAAAAAGTAATTTACATCATTTAAAGCAAATTTTATTGTATCTCTTTCACATATGGGTTGGTGCTTTGAAATTTATTTCAAATATATCAGGGGTATGGGTAATATTTTTGCTAAAATTGCCAATCAAAATCATTTTATGAATGAAATATTGGGCTCATTATATATACATTAACTTATATAATATAGGTTTATAGTCATATAATAACTCAAATGTCGATCGTATTTAAAATATAGAGAATATATATTTGAACACCAGAACGGGCAACAGAAACAATATTAAGACAATAAAACACAACAAAGTAATCAAATGTATTAAGAAACATAAAAAAATCTTGATATAAAGTCACATAGGCAAATATATGATAGTTGACAGACTAAAAACTTGAATTTTTGTCAAATATCTGTTGGGGTATGGCTACTATTTTAGCCAGACATTTTTTGCCGTAGCAAAACTCAATATAACTAGACATGTTTTGGAAAGGAAATACATAGGTATTTTCAATGATACCCTACATGTCTTTTTTAATGTACAGGAACATATTTATATCACATAATTTTTTCATGTTAACATGATTTTTCATTAATGGGATGCTTTAGGCGACAAACAAAATTTGGTTCCATAGAGATGTCGGGGAGGTATACGTGAGGTTATCTCAGCCCAAGCACTAATAAATAAGTAGGAAGCTCTGCATATTAGACGAAACACTGTGCTGAACAATCTCCCGTTAAATAAACGAAAAGTCCTATAATGCCTACACGCACCGCATGAGTCGCATTTTTAGATTTTATAAATACTCATATATTGACTTTTAAATCTAATTGTTGGATGTGCTCCTATAAAGGAGGGAATTCTTACAACAGAAGAGAATGACGAAAATAACCTGTATAGAATTTATTGGGGACAATCAAAATCGTTCATACGACGCGGATTTATAGGACATCAAAATGATGCGCAACAATGCGCCTTTAAACATTAGCTGTTGTTCTGGCTCAGTTCGTTGGAAAAACCTCCCATACTCTGTTTGAAATGTTCCTAGCATTAGTGGTTTAACAGAAATATAAAAAGATATTTGTTAACACAGTAATTATCATTTTTATTATGTTTTATATTATTATTATCATGACTATCGTTATAAAAGAAATATAAAAAGATATTTGTAAATACAGTAATTATCATTTTTATTATGTTTTATATTATTATCATTATTATTATTATTATTATTATTATTATTATTGGAAACGGAAATTCGCTTCTCCTATCGAAAACAGAATTTTGGCGAATTAATTTATGTAAATTGTCAACCACTCCTGACATTAGTCAGAAGATACAAACCTAGATATAAAACTTAGCAATACAAAGTGCAGACTATAGGGCTTATGTAGAACATGCTATCCACCGTTTTAGACATTTATGGTAATCTGTACATTATATAGGTGGCATCCCAGAGAATATTTAACCAGATGGTTTCCTTATGTGCCCGCCACGATATTGGTGATAATTGCTGACGTGGCGTTAAACAATCAATCAATCAATATTGATGCGGTCGTCTGGTAAAGCGCGTTTGATGAAATGGTCACACTTCCTTGTTTTAATATATTGAGATTTTCCCCACAGGTAAATGAAATTTTAGTTGATAGTTGGCAGTCATCTATGTCAATATTCACTTTCGTAACACGTCTATTGAAAACTAATTGGAATATGAATTATTGTAAAATTGGTTGTCTATAACTGGTAATTTTTTATATTGCTGGCATTGCTTGTGAGTTAAAGATTATTATTTTTATTTGAAGGTCCACCTCAGACTCCAATGAATTTCTCTGTAACTGGTTCATCATCTTCAACCATCATTGTTCAGTGGGTTCCAGGGTTTAATGGAGGATATCAACAGACATTTTATGTAGAATATCGTATGCAGAATTCTGAAAACTGGATTTCGTCCATACCAATCGAAGATCAAAACAAAATAATGTTACATCAAATGCAATCTTATACACTTCAAGGTCTGCAACCTGGAACAGTATATGAACTCAGAATGTATGCATCTAATGTTAAAAATCAAAGCAGACCTACAACTTTAAAGATTAAAGCCACGATTAGTAAAGGTATATTAAACTTTAAAACAGTTAACTGTATACAAGACAAACTCAAAAAGCAAACGAAAATAGCTTCATCTGCTTATGGCATATACTTGTTACAAAAATATGAAACGTTTGTTATAACATTTGCAAGTATTGGGTTTCAGTTTATAAAATAAAAAAAATTACCACAAAAGCACTTAAATGTGAAATATCTATTTACCTGTATTTTAATTTTCAGATAGCCTAGTAGTAGTTGAATCAGTTATTGGAGGAGTTCTCGGAGGATTGTCATTAACCGTTTTACTAATAATCGCTTTGGTTATTTTTACCAAACATCAAGGTAATAATATAGCGAATGTCCTATCTTGTTCTCTAAGCTGTATTTTCGTTATTGTTTTTCCACAGATACTTTGCAGTGTTTATTCATTTTTCAAGTATACATTCAAAGGCGCGCGCACTTGCATGTTATATTGTTTTATATATCAGTAATATAATCCCCGATTAAAAAAAACCAGAAGAAGATATGAATATCAACAACATTGGTATCCATGAATGTGAGTATAAGTTGTAGTTTAAATAAAGTTGCAAAACATAGAAACATAGAACACACGACACTACACTGGAAACTAAAGCAGGAGTATCACGAATCCTACAAAAACAACGGTTAGTTCAGGTGCTCGGGAAGGGTAAGCTACTCCCGCTCCACTACAGGCACAAGATATCCATTGTCATATGTGAAATGGATATTTCGTACCGGTCAACCAAACATGATGGCGACCGAAAAACGTCCGGAGTGATGACTCTAATTTTTCCCTGAGAAACCCTTGGCTCAGTAGCTTTCTTGTCAGCTGCAACCCTCGATCAGTAAAATCCTGATGGGAAGCACAAACCCTTGAGTAGCGTATCAATCGAGAAATATACACTCCGTATTCAGGTGCGGCTGGAATGTTGTTAGACATGAACGGAAAATTTACAATCGCAAAATCAAAGATATCTATCTTGTCGTAATATTTCGTTTTTAACCCGCTCTTACTATCAATTTCTAGGTGTAAGTCTAGGTAAGAAGCAGACTTTTCTGTCTCTGTAGTATCTTTGATTTCATGTTCAATGGGATAGATGCGGTCAACCAAAGTTATTCAGTGAAAAAGTGAAATGACATCATCTATATAGCGGAACATGAAACATTCAAATTGAGCCAACTTTTTCTCTTTTCTCTATAGAAGGCTCTGTATGAAGTCAGCTTTATACGAATAAAGGAATAAGTCGGCGAGAAGGGGTGCAAAGTTGGTCTCCATTGGAATGCCGACAGTCTGTTGAAACACACATTTGAATCTGCGTTTGCAATGGCATCGAATGAGCACAATATGTTATTCATAAACTGATTTTGATTGGCAATTTTTGCGAAAAAGTTACCCGTTCTTCTTATGTTTTTTAATATAAGTTGCCAATCAATGAGATGAAAAATAAATTTGTTTGTTATAATGTGAATTACTTTTAAATTTTCTGTCCAAATGCTGGCCGGTTTAGAGAATTTTTCACTGTAATACACAACATCATTAATCATATTAGTGCCATTTTTGTCCGAATAATGGCCTCAATCAATAGTGATTTTTATAGTTTCGTTAAATATCCATTTAAATACTATCAAAATGGGAGATGTGGCATGATTGTCCATGAGACATCCACCCACCAAATGATAGTAGAATTTAAACTTCTTCAGGTACCATTACGGCATTCAACAATGAACCTGAGTCCATACCATAACGAAGTTGTCAAAGATCCCGAAATATACGACAATCGACCTAAACTAATGCCAAAATGGTAAACATATAACAATAAATGATTTATTAAATGCAACGACAACCACTGGAATACAGGTTCCTGTCTTGGGACAGTCATAATAGTATGTGGCGGGGTTAAACCGGCTGGTGGGCGCTTAAACCCTTAACCTTGGACATTCATTCAGTTAAAAGGTGTTTTCAAGTCTATGTAATACTTCTCATTAAAAAGATATATTGACATTTTTAAGTTAAATAGTCGACTTAAACTGTATTTTTTGTGTGTGTCAAAGGATCACATTTTACCAAGTAAATGAGCTTATATTACGGTCAATGAAATGTGGTAGTTGAACTTGATTTTGTGGTATTTAAAGGTCAATGGTCACAATAATTGTAAACAACTTTTTAATGAGTATAATTATAGTCCTATTTAGTATTTCAAGTGTTTTAATTAGCTAAATTCAAATGGTTTGTGCTTTGCAAAATATTTTTGTAGCTAATTTTTCGTTTTCCGTTCCATTTACAGTCTTTGTGGCGAGAAAACTTGTGTTAACATAATAAACAAATACAAGATTAAGGTATTTTAAGAGGCTGGTGTCTCTTAAGCTCAGTAATGATGAAAATAATATTATTCGCATAAAAGATATGGGGAAAAAACAAAAAATAGGCAATCCTCTAACAGAACATGCTTTAAAACAAATAGTTAAAACATCATTTAACAATTTTTGCTTTCAGTGCTATAAAACGCGCAATATTTTATGTTGTATAGTTTATAACATAATTACATTTCTGTTATGTTTTTAATCAGGTTAAGTTGGTAAGGGGTAACATAATGGAGTTTTAAAATTTCATCTTTTCTCTCTTTTTCTTTTTTTTTGCTATTACAATCTAAAAAAGAATATGTTTTGACTCTAAAATTTTATTAAATGATAATGATATGTTTTATATATATCAAACTGACATTTAATGACAACCACAAAGTTAAAATCAACACATCTTTTCCTGCCGATATTAAAAAATATATAATAAGTAAAGCGTTTAGGGAAACTGAAATATAAAAAATACAGTCATTGTAGAGGTTAGTATTAAATTCATAACCAATTTAAAGTTTTATTAACAATTTAATGAAATGGTCACAAAATAAAATCTTGATATCCTTAAACGCGAAAATGGACGAAGACGGGGTAATAATATTATATTATAATATTGCAAAAACACTGAAATATCTGAAAGGATATATTAATCTACATTTATAAAGTTGTTGTAATACGTTCTTGTGGTCTTTGAACTTCATGTTCCCGAAAATCATGTTCTATTACTGCATTTTATCGCAAATACAAACATTTTAATTATTGTTTCTGTTTCACTACATACAAACAGACTAAATATATTAAACTATATATTTTGACTTGAAATATTAAATTTTTTTACAGTTACAAGTCAATAAATTGAAATTGTACTATTTGAAAGTGTAATTGTGATATCTGGTTTTTATATAAAAGTCAAGTCGAAGTTATTGAACGCCTTCTAGTGTTGAATTGTTTACCATTTGGTAACCTCTTCTCAACTTTTTATTACGTCCTTCCATATTTTGTGACGTCGTGACTTTTATGTCGTTGACTTCTAAACACGTGGAAGTCTCGTCCCAAAGAACAAATTAAACAGCTTCACAGGCTGCGTGACCAAATTTAATCTGCTAGATTTGAACTTTCAACCAGATTACCTGTTTACATGTAGTGCTATCTTTACATCTTTACTTTTTCGTCACGAACCCCACTTTGACCATTTTTAGATTTAAAACGGTTAGAGATAAAAAAAAAATCAGTTGACATGCAACAAAGCTATTATTGAGAGAAATCTAAATGCACAAACTAATAAACAATCGATGAAAAATGAAAATTTCTTTCCTCCTGCGATAAAATTATTTTTTGTCCAAATTTAGTTATTTATTCAAAACGGAGAAATTCCTTTATTTTGGAATCAATCATTCAATTAATATATCAACCAATTATAAAAAAAAATATTAATAAGGTCGATGCCCGATTGGCGTGATGGTCCATATCAAAACAAAATTTTAAATGGATAATATGTAATTTTCTACGAATCTATTATATTATCTTTATGGATGATAAAGTCTAAAAATTCTACAATACCTATTTTTTTTATCCAACTTATAAATTAAACAATTCAATCAATATATTGTACTTTTGTGGCCGATACTGAATTGGTGTAATGGTCCACCTAATCAAACAAACATCAATGTATTTTCAAAATCGATATATAATAATCCACATAGATTATCTAGAAAATTTTAAAATTCGTATGAAATTTTGAAAATCAGAAGAAATCATAATTCGTCAAGTTAAAAATTGCTAAATAAACAAATTATATTCAATGATTTACATGAATAGCGAACATACATCATAATTTGCCGCTATGCAGAAACTTGCCGACGAAAAACAGTTATCATTTCACAAGCTAATCAAATTTTACAAAAGTATCTAACCTCCCGTGCTGCATTAAAGTAATTTATTTTACATTCATAAAAACATGAATTCAGTTATGTTTGCTTTGTCATAAGAAATACAAAGAAAAAATTAAATCAGACAAGAAATAGAAAACTTTTTATAAAATAAAAAAAAGATCCTTTTCAATCCCTTCCAAAAATGGGGGGATTAGATCACCGAAAATCAATATGTTTACCTTGTTTCAAAAAATATACCAAAATTTCAAAACAATCGGTTAACAATCAAAAGTAATTGTCCAGGATCCTCCTATCTACAGACGCCGACGCCGATGACAACGACGACAGCGCGGTACCATAATATGACCACATGTTTGCGGTAATATAAAAAATAATGAAGACAACTTTGAAAAACCAAAATTCCTCGGTTTACAGTTAGATCTATAAGTAATCATCTATTGTCCTGAATATGGCTAATATTTACATCTTCTAAAGATGTGAGGCTTGTGATTGCCTTGTCCGTGCATTTCATTCCCGAACTACGATTGCAAAAATACTAGATGTAGTTTGAGTATCATCTCTTTTGATCCGTTCTTATTCGCACCGAGTAAAATACAAGTGTACATTTATAATAAATATGATAAATACCAAAATATTTTAAAAAATCAACAATGGAAATTAAGTTTTCGAAAACGATGAAAGCACTCTCACACACCAATTTATCAGGTAATGTCTTTGTGCAGCTCATTTTCATGATTTTGTTCCTATCGATTTTTAGAGTTTTCCAAGTAAAAAAAAGAATATGTTTGGTGACCGTTAAATGCTCTCAGTTTTTCCAGTTTTGAGAGAGCCAAAGAACCAAGATATGATAAAAATATATATTATTGTCGCGCCAAAAAAAGACACTAGGAAAGCAATTCAAAGCTACAGCTGTAAAATTACAAGTATCACGTAAAGAGTTCATAGTTTAAAACCACAACGTCCACAACACAACTTTTATGTAAGCATATACATCACGTCGTCTCGGCGTTGTTTACCAAAAGTCTTTTATTTTTACCTGGTCTACTATATTCAGAGTGATTTACCGAAAAAAAATCAAATACGGTTATCCCCAAATATTTGCATATAAATACAAAGCTTGTACGTTTAGCAATGTTATCCTGGTTTTTACGAAACTGCACGATTGATCTTCTTGTCAATTATTTTCTCTCAGGTTGTGTGTTTTTCCCAAGTAAAATTAGATGTCTCATAAACGATATTCAAAGGACATGTATAAAAAAAAATAAGCACGGATACTCCCATATTTGTTGTCATAAAAAGTAAAAACCTGTAGGACACCTTGAACTATTTCGACTTGATTTGAAATAACGCCATTAAAAATCAATAAATATTTCAAACAGGATGATAAACCTATGCATACGAAAGACGAGGAACTCAAAGGGGAAGAAAATGAAAAGTCGCAGAATGAAAAAGAGTCGACAGATGATGCAGCATCTCAAAACTCTAAGAAGGAGGTAAGTTCATATAACAAAATTATTTAAAAGAAAGAATATTGAATATATGCCAGAAGACACACTCATCATCTTTCTGGCTTATGCACTACATATTTTTTCTTTATTAAAGTTAAAAGAGTATCTTGTGTTTGCATTCCATCATCAAAATATATCTAAATGATTACATATTTATACCAGGATGATAAATCTGTGGATACAAATGACACGCAACTCAACATTGGGGAAGATAATGAACAGTCCCATAAGAAAAAGGTGTCGACAAATGATGCAGCATCTCAAAACTCTAAGAAGGAGGTAATGTATAGTTTAGATTTATTCTACGTTTATAGTACAAAAAGTATCTTATAGTTCATATTATGTCTATACTGCATTCGCATCACAATTGCAATTAGACAAAAAAAAAAAAAAAACCATATGTCTTATTGAAGTACCAACTAATGCTATAATTTAAGTTTTTAAATAGAAAATATCTCGTTTTTTCCATCCCTTTATAAAAATAAATCTATGACATTAAATATTTGAAACAGGATGATAAATCTACGGATACAAATGACATCGAACTAAAAAATGGGAAAGAAAATGAAAAGTCACGGAATGAAAAAGTGTCGACAAATAATGCCGCATCTCAAAACCCCAAGGAGGAGGTAATGTAAAGTTTAACTATATTATTCGTTAAAAGTACAAAAAGTATCTTATAGTTGTACATTTGCATTACAATTTCAATTAGAAAAAAAACATATTCCTCGTAGAAGCACAAAGTAATGGTATTAGTTGAGCTTTTGATAT
>JAULBM010319500.1:0-13626 GCA_032357055.1 Geukensia granosissima | reverse complement strand
TTTTGTTGGCCATGGTCTTGTCTGTCTTCTGAATTAACAATTTCTGTCTGCCCCTTTGGTATCTTCGAATTCCTTTTTCAAGCTAATAACAGTAAAAACTTTACATGGGAAGAATCTTTTGAATCTCCCTGCCATGCACCTCATTAGACAAAAATGTGTAAGACTTGCTTACAGCTTACCTTAAAACAATAGATATAAAAAGGCATCTAAAGGATAACTAAGAAAACAAAATTTTAAAGTAAAACTAATATACCTGAACAACTTTCAAATTCTAGAAAACATGATGTGTCTATCATTCATAGAATGTATAGAGATTAAATGTAGAATGTTCTGATTACCAAAGTAGAAATAAAACAGCCTTGCTTGCTCAGTAGTCATAAAAAATACTTTTATTAATTTTGTTTAAGAATTAGCTAGCAAAAGTCCTTTAAAAGAATAAATTCTAAAAGCATCTTTATTATCAAAAATACAGATTATTCACAGTTTATAATTGATAATCTAAATAAATATAAGATCTGTTTATGAGACATTTGTTTTGTATTGTATGAATATCTGATTGAAATGGAATTACTTTTATTGGTTCTTGTTTGTAGGGAGTAATGACTTTCAGACAGTTCACGATTTGGATGGGGAAGAAGGAATGACATTAAACGCAGATTTGAATGGTGGAAAGGGGGACAACTCATGGCAGCATACACAACTTTTTAGACAGTCAATATCAGATTTAGAATTCTATCCTTTTGAAGTGAAAGTGCATTTTTCATAATTTTCTGCTCGCCTTCAAAAAGGGTCATGTGAATGGTTGCTGTTACTTTGAAGTTATCTGTCAACATTTATTTAATTGTATCTGGGCCAATTTGAACCATTTCATTGAATGGTCCTTGGATTGACCTCTACCATTGTTGTAATAAAGTGTGCTAATCTATATGCTGCATAACCAAAAAAAAAACCATTTTTGAACCAGATTATCTGTCCTTCGAATAAATTTAGAAGAAGAAAACAGTTATAAGGAATATTAAGAAGGAAAATAGAATATGTGCTAATTGTGCAAATTCGGATTGAAGACAAGATACATTTTTTAATTGATTGTACAAATATATGTTGTAATAATAATACTTGTATGAAAATAAGCAAAAAAGATTAAATTAAAACATTTATTAGTAATATTGCACTACTGAAGTATTTATTCTCAGAGAATGAATTTGTCAGATGTTTATGAATATAAAAAAGTATGAGTGTGATGTAAATAATTATTAATGTTACATATTTGTCTTAAAGACCCTGCTTTTCTGCTTTCTGATAATTTTATACCCGTACGAACTCGAGACAGTATCAGGTACTTTAAGTACACAAAATAAGAAGTGTTCTCTCTCCCTCCAGTACATCAGGGTCACAAAACTGGTTATTTTAAAGATATTTCTTCAATTTCTATTTGACCACCTCAGTGGTGTAATGGTTAGCATGCTTGCCTCGAGTGCGGAAGGTCGTGGATTCAATCCCTGGCCAGGTCAAACCAAAGACATTAAAATTGGTATATGCTGCTTTTCCGCTAAGCACGCAGCATTTAGGAGTAAGAGCTTAGACTAGTCAGCCCAGAGTCAAAATAATGTGTCTGGGTAAAGTGGCACGTCTTCCTGTGGACTGTTGCTTTCGTGAGCTAGCACATTAAAAATCCGGCTCAGCATGTCAGTCTAGTACAAAGCAGGGTTCATTCATCATTACTCATCATTAATATGATTTCCTCCTGAATATGCATGAAGTATTTGCCACTGGATGTTAAGCACCATTCAGTCAATCAATCAATTTCTGTTTAAGTATTTACTGTATTTTTTATCACTGTCAACTTGACCAGAGTTATCATCATTTGCTTGCTATATGAATTAAAGGTTAAATTATCAGTAGAATACATTGGTGAATTTTATATATATATAAATTGCTTTTAACTGACTGTTGACTTAATATAAATATGTCTTAATAAATTATATTAATTTGATAGAGATTCAATTACTTTAGCCTATCAGATTTTATATCGCTCAGGTTGACTTGGAATCTTTTAGTTGTTAGGTTTATACAAGGGAGCAGTAAACATGTAGTTATATCAGTCACTGCAGAGCTTTCACTGCTCCTCGTTCTGTGGAGTCAAGAGTTGTGGTCTAGAGAGTTTGTGGTTGTATCTTGTATTGGTTTTGGGTCGCTGTCACTTCAGGGTAAAGAAAACGCCACAGTAGAAGGTAAAAATGTTAAATTATTATCAAGCTCAGTATACTATATGTAATTTATCATAATTATTTATTAATTGATTGATTGCTTTATTTATTTTAAGCTCACCTGGCCCATGTGATTTGCCTCCATCTGCGCGGTGACAGTGTCAGTAACCTTTTAATATTTTTATCTTTTGAAAGGATTTCAACCAACTTGGCAGGTGGTCCTTAACCAGATTAATGAAATTTGTGCCAATCTGAAATTCAACATGGCCGCCAGGGCCATTTATGCGTTCTGATTGGCCTAAGTTTCAAACATCTTTTGGTCAGAAACTACATAGTTGATTGGATTGTTACTTTGCAGAAATGATTGTTAGATGGCCCTGTACTTAACTTGTGAATTGTTTGCCAATCAGAAATTCAAAGTAGGCTGCCATGAGAAAACTTAGTTTAATATTGGACCCTATGGGAATGTCACATTTTCATCTTCTTTTCGGAAAGGGCTGTACAGATTTCAACCTTACTTGGCGGAAATGTTAGGCTGGTGGTCCTTTGTCAGATCTGTGCAATCAGTGCCGATCCCAAATTCAACATTGCCACCAGGGCCAATTATGTGTTCTGATTGGCCCAAGTTTTAAACATCTTTTTGTCAGAAACTACAAAGTGAATTTGGATTGTTAGATGGTTCTGTACATTGGACCCTATTGGAATTTCACATTTTCATCTTCTTTTCGGAAGCGGCTGTACGGATTTCAACTTAACTTGACAGAAATGTTATGCAGGTGGTCCTTTACCAGATTTGTGAAATTGGTGCAGATCCAAAATTCAACATGGCCACCAGGGCCAATTATGTATTCTGATTGGTCAAGATTTCAAACATCTTCTTGTCAGAGACTACAAAATGGATTAGATTGTTACTTTGCAGAAATGATTCTTAGATGGTCCTGTAATTAACTTTTGATCGTTTGCCAATTGAAAATTCAAAATAGCTGCCATGACAAAACTTAGTTTAACATTGGACCCTATGGAAATTTCACATTTTCATCTTCTTCTCTGAAACCACTAAACAAATTTCAACCAAATTTGGCAGAAATGTTAGGCTAGCTATGAGAAATTTGTGCCAATCCAAAATTTAACATTGCCACCAGGGCCCATTATGTGTTCTGATTGGTGCAAGTTTCAAACATCTTCTTGTCAGAAACTACAAAGTGGATTTGATTGTTACTTTGCAGAAGTGATTGTTAGATGGTCCTGTAATTAACTTGTGAATAGTTTGCTGATCAGAAATTCAAAATGGCCGCCACAACCAAAATTATTTAACATTGTAACCGTATGGGAATTTCACATCTTCATCTTCCTCTCTGAAACCACTGAACAGATTTCAACCAGATTTGGCAGAAATGTTAGGCTGGTGGCCCTTAGTCAGATATGTAAAATTTGTGCCGATCCGAAATTTAACATTGCGGACAGGGTAAATTATATGTTCTGGTTTGTGCAAGTTTCAAACATCTTTTTTGTCAATAACTACAAAGTGGATTTGATTGTTACTTTGCAGAAGTGATTGTCAGATGGTCCAGTACTTAATTTATAAATTGTTTGCCGATTGGAAATTAAAAATAGCCGCCAATACGAAACTTAGTTTAACAATGGACATTATTATAATTTTACATTTTGATCTTTTTCTCGGAAACCACTGAACAGATTTCAACCAAACTTGGCAGAAATGTTAAGCCGATGTGGTCCTTTGCCAGATTTGTTAAATTCGTGCTGATCCAAATGTGTTTGGTTTTTTTTAGGAATCATTCACCATCTCAGCCAAAATAGGTCACATTGGTCTTCTTTTCATGCATACTTGATTCTAGGCAAGCTTTGCCTTGGACTCATTTTGTCACACACTGTATGGCTTCCAATTAAGTTTGGTGTTCACTTAATCTTTGGGATATTTACAGAATGGTCACTCTCCCATCATTGACACTAAAATACGTACTGTGTGACAAACCATCATGTGAATTGGTGTGCAAATGTTTCCTTTGTAGACTAAAGGATTGAACCAAAAATAGGCCATTGACCAACAACTGACCATTGACTTTTGTTTCATTTTATCAATGAGTAATTCTCAAATACTACCTGACTTGCTATCATGCATGTATAGTTCCTTAGCAAACATTAACTGAAACTAAACATGGTATGAATGTTCCAGAAATGTTTCTTACAACAATTATGTGTTCTAATTGGCCCATGTTAATCAGATAGTCCTTTTCAATTGACCCATTTCCAATTAAAGGGAGGTAATCAAAATTTGATGGTAAACTTTAATTGCAGCTAATGGAAGACTATTGGGGAAATCATTTTCAAACTCATTTTATTCAATGTAATAGATAAATATTTGACAATAAATAATGGAAAGTTGTTAAATTTGATTTAAATATACTTTTTGTTGTTATGTTGAAATTTTTATCATAAAATTTTGCCCTTGAAAAATACCAAATTAAAATGTTACAGAATTCAGAGAAGCTATAGGCTATGTAAATTTTCTTTAAGTGTAATAAAATCATTTACAAGTCTGTTAATTGCAAATGAATAAAGGGATATATTCACATACTTTATTTCCTGATTAATATATCTGTATATTGTATTTAAAGGTGACTCGATATCACACCTGGTGTTCTTCAACATGTGCTACACACCTGCTGTTCCTTGGGGCTGTGTTTTCATCTTGTGTAATAGCCAAAATGATGTCTTGGATACATTTATTTTTTTTTATAGAAAATTGATAAACTTTAACTTCTTACAATTTTTTTATTTATTCATTTATAAATTTATTTATTAATAAATACACAGAATACACAGAGAAATAAAAATGAATGAAAAATAGTTAAAGTTATCTAAAATGATGCAAATAAGTTACATGTAGTCATCTCTTGATTTTGATAAGTATTTTTTATTCACTGCATTTTTGTTCTAAAATTATTATTATAAGCATTATTATTTTTATTATTATTATTAAATTATTCTTAAAAAATAGATAAAGTTATCTTAAATGATGCAAATAAGTTATTTGTAGTCATCTCCTGATTTTTAAAAGTAATTTTTTATTTACTGCATTTTTGTTCTAAAATATTATAATTATTTTATTATTATTATTATCAACATGATTCTTATAATCAAAATTTATTATTAAAATTATTCTTTAATTATCATGACTTTAATTAAATTCTTATTAAAAAAATATTATTTAGATATTCTTCAATCCTAAGTTTTCTAAGAAACAGAAATGAGCTTCACTTTTAAACCTTTGCAATATACAATCTAAATGGGATTAAATTACCTGTATTTCAGGTATTTAGTAGTCAATTCCCGTCTCAGATATTTGACTGATTATTTAATAACATTTAAGTGTCAAAAATTGACAATAAACAACGGCAATGTACTGAGAACCCATTGGGTTCCATAGTGAAGACATAGGCTACTTAACAGTTTTACCATCAATTTTGGATTATCTCCCCCTGATTTCTCATAGATGGCGTTTAAATGGAAAAAGGTCAATTATTTTTTTGTAAATATGCAGTATCTATTTAAATTCGAAACCCCCATAAATACCTGGCCTATTAATTCTTTATATAGAAGTTCATGCGATTTCGTCCGGATTTGACACAAGTTGACACTCACGATTTTGACGTCCTGATTTGACACTGATTATGACATTAAGGACTTCACAACGGATGCTGTGCGCAGAATAGGTGACGTTTACCCTTCACTGAGCACCTGATCCCACTTCTGTTTTTGTAAAGGAGCACGAAAATTCCAAACATTTGTTCTTTTTGTTTTCGTTTTATCTTTAAGTCTGTTTCCATTTTGTTTTATCGCTTTGGCCTATCCACTCTTGACCTCTCTTATTGGTATTCTACACTTGACTCTAGTAAGAGTTCAGTTCTGGTTTTCCAACGGTACAAAACTTTTCCGGACCTGTTTTCCTTTTTCAGTATGGTTGTTAACGAGTAGTTCTGCTATTTTTTTTATCTCAGATGTCCTTTTATTTGGTTCTAATGCTGCTGATGAAAAATTCCTCCTTGTTATACCTTTATAGCATAGGCAACATCGATTGTCGTGTTTTATATATAGTTTTACATTTTGTTTTTTGGGGCCATTATTCAGCTTCCGTTATGGTATGGACTCTGGTTCATTGTTAAATGCTATATTGAGACCTGTAGAAGTTTAAATTCTACTTTCATTTGGTGGGTGACTTTCTCATGGACAATCATGCCACATCTCCTATTTCTATATCGGTAATCATGAATTAATAAAACTCGACACTTTTAACTGTTTACATATTTTTCATTAGAGCTGTCCATGTTAGTTATTATTGCATAAGCTCATTGTACTGTTCGACTCATTTTTTTATTATTTATACTCCATGCAACATCATGTTTTTTTGTTTAAAAACTTTACAATATTGTGACCTGTTCTAACATTTGACACAAAATATACTGAAAGGTCTAAGTCAGGATAGGCTCATGCATTGTTTATTTAATGTTTGATGTATTGTCTGGAGTCAAATGTTTGACATTTTCCGTTTGTTCATTGTCATGTTCATGATTAAACATTTGTTTTATCTTGATTGCTTTTTTGTTGCAATTGGCTATTTTTAAACACTTTAAAACTGTTGCTACATTATTTAATTCCTGATAAACCACATAATGAAAATGAACGATTTTAAAAGCAGATACGTTTGTATGTATGTATCCGTTATATACAAGTAGAAATCCCTCGTCCTAATGATTGTCTTAATTACCATGTGAAATTGATATTTCGTCCTGGTGATTGTTTCAGTGGTTTTCTTGTCAGCAAAAACCGTCTATCTGATTGGAAGCACAATACATGCCTTCGAATAGTTTATCATCTGAACAAAATACAAATCGTATACAGGTTTGACTGGAATATTGCTGCACGTGAATGTAAAGTTTACAGTGGTAAAATCAAAGTCATCGTTCTTAACTTGTCCTTACTGTCAATTTCTTGGTGTAATTCTATGTATTAAGCAGACCTTTTCCGCTTCTGTAGTATCTTTCATTTCAAGTTAATTGGGATAGATGCAGTCAAAATAGTCATCAAATGCTGAAATATTCAGTGAACAAACATCAACTATATAGCGGAACGCGAGACACCAAGACACCTATCTCAGTCTTGGAAAAAAACTAAATCCATTTAATTACGATTTTGGAAAATTAGTCTGATTTTACTAGTTTTAAACAACTTACCTCGGAGATATTTGATAACTGAAGTTTATATTAAAAATTTTAAGCAGCTGATTTTCTCCATTAGCTGCTTCATTGACAAAAGACAAGGCGTCCGCATGTGATATAACTCTTTTTTGTGCCAAACTTTATGAGTTAAAAATAATAATCATAAATAAAGAATTTAACACTTTTCTAACTTGAAATGTATTTAAACTTGAGATCCAACAATTTAAAAAAAAACAATTGTCAAAATTATGTCTAGTAGAATAAATAATTCAAGTAAAAAAAAATGCGAAATGAATAATTGTATCTCAAGCTGATTTCCAAAATTGAACATATAATATATTTAGAGAAAATCTCGAATAGTTGGTCTCAGACTCTCAGGCTTAGATCTATATATTTTGTCCATCCCTCAGAGCTTTACGAGAAAATGTATCAGTCCCCAGAGGAAAAGTCTTGAATAGTTTTTCTTAGACCCTTAGGCTAAGATATCTTTTGTCCATCCCTCGTCTCCAAGGGATGGACAAAAGATATCTTAGCCTTAGGGTCTGAGACCAACTATTCAAGACTTTCCTATGGGAAGAGACGAGGGGTGGACAAAAGATATCGTAGGATGAGGATCTGACAAAAACTATTGATGACTTTCCTCTGGGGACTGATATTTTTTCTCGCCTTTCTACTAGATACTATATTTATCTTTTCTCTGTATGAAGTCTGATTCATAAGAATAAAGCAATAAATAAGCAAGAAGAGATAGATGCACAGTTTGTTCTATTGCAATTTCATTTATTGAAAAAAATTTCCTAAACAGAAAATCAATTACTAATGGCACCCTTCACAATCGGCGGTAATCCCAGCTTCTATGGGAACGAGATTAGAGTTACGACGGTGGAAATATATTCTTTGTCATTTGTAAAGTGATTTTTTCATATCTTCAATTGAATGAAGATATCAACCAAAACATTTCTGAAGTGATGACTTTATAGAGCAGTGACTAAATATACTTCATTTTGAAGATTATTGTTATCTATTGATTTTGACTTGTCGTAAAGGTTAGATATGGTGCAGTTGTCTAGAAACAAAGGTCAAAGGTCAAAACCTTAAAATAGACATTTTGGTAAATTTTCAATGTTTCTAATAATTTCTGGGCAGTGAACGGAATAATGCTTTTTTATTATTCCATAGTGTATCTATGGCATGCTCTTAACTGAATATCAAGATTTACAAGAACAATAACTCTTGAACTGACTTGAATTATGTCCCTTTTTCTCTTGACTAATTTTTTTTTCTAATTTCACAAATTAAACAAGAAGAACTGATAAGACCTAAAGAAGCAGTTCACTCTCATGATAATAGTATTCAGATATTTTTGGATGACTAGATACATAAAAAATACCACATAATCATCGACATTAAAAAAGCTGATATACAAATATTATCAAATGGAAAAATGTTCATCTGCACTACAGTTATCAAATATAAATACATGTAACGTCTAATCATTTTCAATATCCTCTGTATTTACCTTCTGTTTATGTGCTTTCAAACAATAATCACCACTTTGGCAAATACAAACACTAGTGCAACCAAGATTTTGCTCGAAGCAAACACATGTCTTTCTGCACATATTTTTACCTCTGCAGTTACAAATTAAGTCGTTCAAAAAATCAGACGACATCTGTCACTCAAAGAAAATTGTCTTCAGTACATTACCGGACTTCTCCCAGCAATATTCAAACGGTTAACTCGGGGGTGGCTTCGCCAATCCAGCATTTATCCAGACATACAAGTCTAAAATGTGAATTTAGAGATTTACCCCTATGATCATATAGATCTGCCACTAGAAGCCTTCCTGCGTCAGCGACCGTGTCAATATCCTTATCACCAAGATCTTTAAGGCGCTAATACCTTGCAGGATTGGCACGTAAAGTCATTAAAACGGACTTCTTACCGATGCCAAATAGTGACGAAGTTATATCACACCCAGTGGGGCATGAGTCGCTGGCAATATCTTGCAAACGATGGGACCAAGTGATTTGCAAAGGCCAGTCACCGGAATGAACATTCTCCCGTCTTTCACTGATGCGACACTACCTGTCTGAAACCAAAACTCAGTAGTATTTATAAGCTGGGGAAAGAAACTGATATACAACAATAAAACGTCTGTGTCAGATGACCTGATTATAATGCTACCAAGGTTACCGTCTGGTACGAATTGCTTGTCAACAAAAACTGAATGGAGAATGAGTCTGGTATCAGCCTGTTCATGGGTGCTGAATAAATCTGGAAATTCTGTAACACCGCTGGCAGTTTAAGTTTCAACAACCTCTGGTTTTCTAAATACACCTGCCAAAACAAACTGCTATTGGTCGTGGAATCCAAAATCTTGATAGTGTTGCAAAGAATAATCACCCAGATATATGATCAGATTTTGTTTATTTTTGGACAACCTTAAGAATGTCTTCTATTCTGGGATTTTCATAGCCTCTGCAAAATTGTATATATTTACACCTCCACTGGCATAAGAACATTTGAGTCTTTTGCCTGACTGGAGTATGTGGTGTCATATCGGTCAAAAATGTCCATTATACAACTGAACAAACCATTGGAAAAGTTCGAAATCAACAAAATGAAAAAGTGTCTTGCCAAGTCACCAAATGTGGAAAGTATCTTGACATCAAGACTTTGGATCATAACTATTCGATCCCTGATCAAAACTTAAATTTGCGAGCTCCATGGACGTAAACAAAACGACGAGCAAACTTCACTCTCAACAGCTTGGATCAAATCGGATTTACAAAATTTTCGCATGAATCCATCGTCATGAAATAATGCTGTTCGGATGGGATCCACAGAAAACGCCAACAACTTTTCCATTGTGATATCTTCGCGATCATTATCCTACGAAAGAGCCCGACGAAATACTAGCTCCGGGTTTATATGCAGTTTAATAAATTCTCCAGTTTGGAACTTGAAACTGCAAGATTTGGTCATATCCTCAAAAGTTTTGAAAGATGACCTGGTGATAGGGGCATAAAAGTCACGATTTCCCTTTTCGTCAAAACTCCCATCAACAAATTTTTTGGCCATTTAAAAACCTTGTTCAACACATTTCAACAATGATTGCTGCACATCTTGTGTAGCCAGAAGACCTGTTGAAATGTTTAACAAAATCTCGGAGGATCTTCTAAGTCAAATGGATTGGTCATGTTTTCCTGAATATGATCAATGAGACTAAGTACGTGCTCTTAGTCGCGCGTCATAGCTGTTGGTCGATTTTCTTCATATTCCTGGTCTATATCTGTGAAAGTACCTGACATTTTTTTCATTTTGGAAGCATAATTACCTAGAATGTGCTTAGTAAATGGCCATCAAAGCGCGTCAAACCAACTATACCACCACTACATTTACTATCTCTGATAACTGTCTTTTCAATCGCAATATCACTCCATATGCCATTAAATCTACCAGCAATTTGCCTCACTGCAAAGCTGCCTGACAAAAAAGCAGATTTTACCTCATCCGACAAATTCAACATTGGTGTCCACCTGGCATAGTTTGTCTTGTTGGCAACGAAAAATACGGCAACAACGAACACACTGATTGCAAGTGGTGGGTCCAAAAGCCCGATTGCTCTCCCCGTACGTTGACAAGAATGACTTCAACTGCATGTAAAAACATTTCCCAAAATTTAAAATCTGGCAACAAGAAGCTCTAAAGTCTTTAATCAAGGGATCTATCTGACTATAAAAAGTTGCATATATACTGATATGTCTAAACTTTTTTCCAGCTTCCTTAGATGAACTATGCACATTCAATAAACTTTCCCAAAAATTGCAGTCAATTTCTTGTAGACGATTCTCATCTTTACTCCACTTGAAAAAAGATTCTAAGAAGATAGCCATCAATGCTTCGTATGCCAGAGTAAACCCACGAATACCACGATTAAATTGCTAACCCTTTAACATCTGGTCCACCGTTCAACCAGCATAAAACCTGAATTTACCAACAGGTCCCAGAGTCCAGCAGAAGCCCATATCTTATCTATTGCTGACATATAGCATGAAAGTATATGAAATCCGCCTACCCGGTGTGCATGGTCTTCGAAAGTGTCAGGCATTGCCCACTTGATTTGCTTGGCAATCGCGTAAAGCTGCTGATCAAATGTTTGTACTGCATTATTTTGACCAATCTCTTTAGACATTTCAGGACATTTAATCATAGCAGTATATACAGTTGCCATGTTCTAGGTTTAGTGTCTATCGCAGGGGCATAGGCTACGAAAGTGCATTTCTGATTGGAAACAGATAAATTCTGTGAAAACCCGTCCAGAAAGGAATAGACTGCTTTTTTCTCCATTACAGAAATCGGCAGCTCTTGAAGGAACCCTCTACTGAACATGCGTAATAAAACCCACGGCAAATCTGACGCATCGTCAGTGTCCTTACCACAAGACGTTATCTGTTTGAATGAATCCAATGATCTGCGAGGTCAAACAATTCCTTTTGTTTGTTGAAAGGAAGGCATTTAATCAGATTCTTTGATTCCCCGTTAAGTGCTAGGGATCTCTGTTGGCCACGTTTCACCTTTTCAGATTCTATGAAAACGTCTGAATCATTAACGTCGTTACGAATTTGAAATACCGCCCTGGCCATTGAGTGGAATGTATTCTTCCCGTCGATAGTTTCTGCATTCAGGTCAACATTGTCCGCACCTCCTTGAATAAAAGCTCCTCCAGATGCAAAGGGAACAACACCAGTAGGCACCTGGGAACCGTCACGAATTTTGTTGATCGCATGGTTTGCTACACTTGTCAAGAAGGTACGTACTTCTGCGTAAGAAGCAAAGAAACCATGAGAATTAATTGTTTCAACCAACTGTCTCGACCCATAATCGTGATGCATTTGCAGTGCCAAACCCAGACTGAAAGGAGTACTCTGTCTCTTCTAGACCAGACATTCTGCTAAAGCAGCACATTTACGTTTTTTGTAAAGAAAGATTTCCTCAAACTCTGATTGCTTATTTAAGCACTTTTCATCAAGAAGCCAAGAAAGAAAACTAACCAAAGACAGTGGCAATGATTTCAATGATTTTTTCAATGAAACCTCTGATGTCAACAGATGTCTGAACTTTATTAATTTTAACTTCTCAAAATCATTGCAGTTTTGTGAAGAACTTGATCGTCAATTAGTTCTGTCAATTCAAGTCTATACTCAAATTCCTTCAGCCGTAGTTCTTCCTTCAAATTAGGTGCAGCTTGAATAGCTTCAGATACAGTAATTGAGCTGCTAAACAAAATGTTTGTTCTGCCTTCAAGTCGCCTTTGTAATTTCAGACTTGTATATTTACCAGATAGATCTGGCGGGAGAAACGTACAAAACTTCTATGAAAATGATTCCTTGTGAAAAGTTAAATCATCATGAAGTAAAGAAATCTATTTAGCAAATGCAACATCATAATGATTTAAATCTAAATCTAACTTCAGCATTTTGATCCTATTCACGCTTGAAAAGATAGTTTGTCATACTGGCGGAGTGATACATTGCCCTTTCTAAAAAAATCATTTGCAGAAAGAACACCTTCCATTTCAAAATCTGATTTCCTGTTAGCTGCTTTAAGTAAGTTGTTAAACCTTTCCCTAGTTTTAATTCTTTTCAACTTTCTATCTTTCTTATTTGATAATTTATTACAAAAAATATAAACCAACCAATTAGTAAGAAAATTCGTCTGTGACCTTGTCTTCACCGTACCAAGTGACGGTATACTTGAACGGGGGTTTGCAGACGACTGTTTCTCTTGTTCATACTTAGCAAGATTCATTTTGCTAGTATATGTCCTATATCAAGATTTATGGTAGTTTAATTTCTCTACTGTTATATACACTCCTACAAAAGAAAAGCGTCACCTTATTTATTTTGTAAATACCTTTTTAAAATTTATATTTATAACATGTGGTTTTGCGACCACATATTTGTCAACATAAACTTCAATTTGACAGGTGATACGTCATCAATCCATTACTTTGTGTTGTGTAAAAACCGGTTTTCAGTTAGTGTACGTAATTACACAAGGCATGTTTGTCAATTTTAAGTTGTAGAAGTTTAGATTGTACATAGTTGCTGGAAAAGTAATTGTTAGGCGAAAATTAAGTATAGCGGAAAGATGGCAAGCAGTTGGCATGTCACAGA
>JAULBM010319489.1:0-13627 GCA_032357055.1 Geukensia granosissima | reverse complement strand
GAATAATTTGTAGAAACTTTATTGTTGTATGGACCGTTGGTTATCAAAAAAGCAAAAATCTAACAAAATGACATTGACACTACAGCATCTTGCATAAGCGTGTAATAAGGCATTGCTCAATGTTAGATCTTGCCATATTTGATTTCTGGATCTCTTGGACAAAGGCAGCGTTCATGATGATTAAATGTAAAAGATGAATTAAGTTAATTCTTCTGTCTGATTATTTTAATATATTTTCCGCTGTAATTGATGTCTCCATCGGATGTCTCGTTTATTTGTTTTTTTTCCTTAAATTTAAATTTTCTAGATCGACAACTGTGATGTTATTGTTTTTGACCGACCTATTTTGAAAGAAAAATTCTTATTGCTTCGTCTATTTAACTGCAATTTCGAAATTTTGTGAAATATCCGAATGCATACCCTTCCGGGGCACCCGATGCAGGTCGTTGATGTCATTTTGTCTTTTTCCAATTAGACTTGATTTTCATACAATACCGAATCAGACATCATGCTTAAGATTTTGGAACTTGTGCGTGGTGTGGACATGGTGTTTTAACGGCGACGGTTGATTGATTTATTGATTTAATAAATACTGATTCGTGTCCATATCGGGCAATATTTCAGCCATATATAGAACGGGAACAATGAAACATAAATAAATTAATGTCGAAGGTAAACAGTGGTCCAGTAAGGGACGGACCTATAGACTGAAAACATAATAAAAGGCGTGTCTTTAAATATTTCAAAAAAACGAAGTAATTGCATCTTATATTAATTTTTTTAAAATTGTAAATTTGTCACAAAATCTCAAATGTATCAAAAAGACATGAAGGCTAAGGTGAGTTCAGGTACTCCGGAAGGATTAGTATCTCCAGCTCCACTAGTGGCACCTGACGTGTTTCTCAGTAGAGAAAGCCGTTGTATAATCACAAACAGATGTTAGTCACAATCGGTATAGGAACGGATTTGTATTCCCGACATTGGGGTGATATCAAATGCAATTTATTGAAAAAACCCAGCTGTTGACACAGTTACATCTCAAACAATGACATCTAGGTTTTCGGCTGGAGCAACTACAAAGAATATCTTATTAAGATCTCGTTGGCTTGATTGGAAAATCATTTTTTGTACCAGAAAACAGGTCTTTTCGTCAAACGGCGATTGCATCAAATATTAAATGCAATTTCTTGAAAAAAACCAGCTGCTGACACAGGTACAACTCAAACAATGACATCTAGGTTTTCAGCTGAAGGAACTACAAAGAATATCTTATGAAGATCTCGTTAGCAGTATTAAAAAATCCTTTTTATACGAGAATACTGGTCTTTTCGTGTAACGGAGATTGCTTAAAACGTGTGTTCGCTTTTTACGCAATTCGTTTGAAAAACTTCAACTTATAGTCTGGCAGAAATAATACTAGTAGTAACACCGGCTGAAGAAATTCATGTTCTCTATAGTTTCAGATTGACATTTATTAGATATTCAAAATTAAGCCGTATTGTTGGTGTCTTAGAAAAACAAACTGTTTATCCTACTGGACCATTTTGGTTCCATAATGTTTCTGTAGTGTTTTTCTTTTTTTGTGTTAAGTCCTCTGTTGTGAGTTTTTTTGGGTTTTTTTGTTCGGTTTACATGTCTTTCGATTAGGGACTCCACGGCGGTTGCTGCGCGCTTTATATGGGACGCGTACCCTTCTGGAGCACCTGATCTCACTTCTGACTTGCACATATAAAGGTGTTTGTGCTTCTAAGCCTTTTTCCTTTTGTTTTCGCATTATCTTTTAGTTTTTCCAAATTTGTCTTGTCTTTTTGGACTATGCAATTTTGATCTCTCACATTTGTATTCGATACTTGATTTGTAATTTTTATTGACCATTTGGGTTTCTCTTACTTCCTCGTTCCAACACATATACATAAAAACCAAGCCACATTGTCCACTTTTTACGTATGTTGATGCCGTAAAATTTTAAACCTCTTCTATCCCTGGTATTTCGTGTCTCTGTGTCATCGAATTTAGCAATTTGTCTAATATCATTTATTTGGAAGTTATAAATGGACAATAAAAAGTTTAAAATTTGCTCTCTGACCATGTTGTTTTCTTGAATCAACGTATCAAAATAGATAAACAAATACTGTTTTCTCTTTATTTAATCATATTTTTTTATGTAAACTCAAAAACATGCATTGAATTAAACAACCGACTTTTTGTACATTTTTTGAAATGTTAAATTATTCATACTTTTCTGAAGACTGAATTCCGTAAATTTAATCGTTGGTAATTAAACCTTTTAATGTAATATTAACTCCAGTATTTGATATCATTTTAAACTCCTCTATTTTCTGATGCATCATGGGCTTGGAGAATGGAATAATATGCAGTTGCATTTGACTTTATTTAAAAGTTTAAATACAAATTTTTATCACAAAACGAAACGTTCCAAGTTACATTTCTATTAGATAGTTATAATTGATATCTACATGTGCTAATAACTTCAATCACAAATAAAGTACAGTAATTAAGACAAGATTAAGAAACTTGAAACACAATAGAAACAGTCAAAGAATGTTAAATGTCCAATTTAGTTATGTAACAACTTGTATCTACATCATTATTATCATCGTGACAACTTGTATATTATCATCACTGTTTGTTTTTTATTTGATTACAGTGTACCGAGCAATAATTCCAGGTGTGTTACTAATAATTATAGTATTATTGTCCTTTCTGTAGTACACTGCTCGCGGAAACCACAGTCCATCAGATTCAGTCAGTAAGGTCTTACTCGATGTACCGTCATGTTGTATCACTGTCAGGTTGTGTGAGACGCATCCTATAACAGACACATTATTGTTGTTATCTACTGATATTCCTGGAGGCCCTCTCACAGATTCATCCTGGAATACCCAGATTTCTTCGCCGGACAAACTGCAGCAGTGGACTGCGTAGTAGTCAGTGTAGTATATCTTGTCCTTTTTAACTTTTATATAACCATAACCAACATCACATTTGATTGTATTAAGTGTGTTTCCTGTTTTATTTTTCACTACTATTCCTTGTCCTGTCACTATGATATATAGTTTACCATCCTGATAGGATATTCCCCAGCAGTTGTTTTCTCTTTCTATCTTCTTCTCAACCTTATTGTTTTGAATATTTATTATTTCTATGTATTGTGAATCTCCGTATCACACAGCAATACGGTCGGAATCTACTACTGTTATATCATATGGTTTATTTGAAACTGGTAGGTCCCGGATGTGTTGTCCCTTGTCATTGTACTCCATTAGCTTTCCACTTCCATAGTAATCTGCGACCAATAGTCGGTTATCAGGTAACATTATACATCCCGTGAAAATCGCTCCGCTATCATTCAATTCAAATCTTTGTTTTAACTCGAGACGGACGTCATTCACGGATTTTATTTGTGGTGTATATATTTCTATCTGTGCCTGGTCAATCTTTGCCTCCCGAAAAACTAGGTTTGTAGGTTTCTTTTCTACTGTTAGTTTTGCAAACTGATCGACATCTTTTTTGAAGGAACCGATTGTAGAATGAAGTTCCATTTTAACGTTGTAATTAGTTAGTGCGTCAAGGAGTGTCTTTATAGAATTTATCTCTTCAAGTAGGACTTTGTTAATTTGTCGAGATCCAAGAAACACTTGAACTTCAGTAGTAACTTGTTTCAATTGTTCGTTCTGGCGCTTTAATTCGGTTAAAGATTTCTCGGTTGATTTCAGCTGTTTAATTGTCTTGTCGTATTTTAATTTACATTTCTTATTTCTCTTTTCCAAATCTTTCAAGAAACTTTCTTCTAGGTCATTCAGACGTTTAATAATTTTCGATTTCGTTTGTTTGATTGTTTCCTTTATAGTAGCCTCTTGTTTGTTTAAATCTTTTGAAGCCAAATCTCGATTGGTGATGTAATGTTTTACATTTTGTAAAGTTTCATTGATTGTTTCTTCTAGATCTGCAAGTGCCGTTGATTGTTTCACATTTTTTGATGCTTTCTCCAACGATATTACATCAGAACAGATCTTGTGGTTAGACGGCACGCACGCTACGCAAATAGCAACATCGTGTGATTTACAAAAAAGATCAAGTCGCTTCTCGTGATGTTCACACGTCTGGTTTATTGGTACATCTGCTATTTTCATATAATCTGCTATTGAAATCAAACCATGGTTTCTTGATGATTTGTTAGCTTTGTGGGCCTTCTTACAGTCTTTACAAAGTCCCTCCTCGCAATTGGGACACCATTTCTTGGCAGTAACTTTGGTACCATCATATTCACAAGGGCCACAAACAACCTTCGACATGATGCTCTATAAAGAAAAAAAGACAATATAAAAGTAAACAGATGATAATTGGAGTTTCAAATGAGTTCTTGTTTTCCTTTGGCCACACCATTTTCGATCGGATTAATAATAAACCTAATTTATTATGCAAACATAAAAGGAACTGGAGAAGGATAAAGCCATGCCATGTATAAGAACACGATACATAAATTAAAGAACTTAATAAAGAGGCACAAATGCTACTTTCCGGACCACCTAACTTAAACACCCCCCGTTACTTTTGACGGGCTACGCATTGTTCATAGTTTTGTGTTTAAGTAATATATGTATTTGTATGTATAATAAAACAAGATTTGCAGTAAACAATAATGTACTGGACACAGTAATGTGCTGGACAAAAAATATTGCTGGACACAATAATGTGCTTTACACGGTAATATGACTGGATCATTGACCATTTTGACCCCCCTTATCCCGAAAACTGGAATAACTTTTGTTGCATTGTTCATAGGGAACACCTCCACCGAAATTAGATGAAGAAACGTTCCATATCATGACAAACTGATTTTTAGCCCACTTTGACCTTTTGATCTAAACAAAAACGGTAATAGAAATGGAAAATATGTTTACATAATACTGAAAGCTCTCTCAATGTGGCGAATATTACGAAAAAAATCATCACACTCAGATAAAATGTAAAAATAAAAATTGCGTTTGTTAACCTTTTAATTTTTTCATATAAAATCCGTAAATGTTCCAAATAATTGCATTGTGGATTTTTTCATTAGAAATTAATTGGAAAAAGTCCATTGAAACCGGGAGAAAAATGAAAAAAATCAATTTTGTGTGAAAATTGACCTTTTCGCCAATTTTGAACCCATTCATCTCAAAAACAATAACAGATTGAAAACTACGTTGACATACCATGCACCGAAAGCTCTCACTGAGACAAATCTGATGAAAAACACCCTATCAAAATTTTTTCTCCTGCAATTGGTTTCTTATTTTCATTCGTTTGATCCAGTTAAAATTGAAATTATATCCGGTTCCCGGAACCTGGTGTCTTGCCTGCTCATTCTCTTGTAAGTTTAAAATATAAACATTAATAATAAAAAACTTTTAAAACTTTGATCTGAAGTTTGCTTATATTTTTATTTTTAATATTTTTTTAGGAAACAAATCAAAGATTAAATTTTCACTATCAAAATTTAAGGAAAATTATAAAACATAATTGGACGAACATTTTGTAAAATTTAAACACAGTTGCTTCGCAACCGCAGCATGACACATTATTTTGTACGACCGCATCATGTTGTCATGTGAAACGTGAACAAATGAACGTTTGGGTAAGTGTGGACACAGTATTTTGTTAGACAGAGTATAGTGCTGGACATAGTAAAGTGCTAAACACAGTAAAATGATAGACACAGTAATATGACTAGATAAAAGATATTTTGACTCATATTATACTCAAAACTGGTGTCCCTTTGTTTAATTTTTCATAAGGAATCATTAAGAAAACCCCATCAAGATCAAATGAAAAATAATTTTTTTTTTCCATATTATTCGAAATTGAATTTCTACCCTTACTTTGACCCCTTCTAGCTGAAAAGAAATAGAAAAAATCCGTTGACAATTAACTTAAAGTCATCATTAAGAGGAATCAAATGAAAACAAAACATAAAGATCGGATGAAAAATAAGAATTTATCATCCCCTGCAAAATCGCGTTTTTTGTAGCCTATGACCCCTTTTATACAAAAATCGTCAAATGCTACGAAAAATTGCTAATAGTAACTTTTGTTGCATTTTTCATGCGGAATCTTTGGGAAAAACCCATCAACATCGGATTAAAAATATTTTTTTCCCATATTAAACGAAATTGAACCTCGCCTCCTTCCACTTTTTTTACCCCTTTATGCTCGAAAAGGGTAAGAGATAAAGAAAATCTGATGACATACCATTGAAAACTCTCATTGAGAGGAATCAAATGAAAAAAAAACATTAAAATTGAACGACAAATAAAAATTTCTCATATCCTGCAAAATTGCATTTTTTAACCCTTTGACGACTTAAACAGAGGTGCTTCGCACGTGCAGAATGATACGACCGCAGCACATTGAAATGTGAAAGGTGAACAAAAAATCTTTTTGGTAAGTGTGGACACAGTTTTTTGCTGGACACAATAATGTGTATTTTTGGTTGCATTTTTCACGAGGAATAATTTGGAAAACAACCATGAAAATCAGATGAAAAGAAAAAATTTCCGTATTTTACACAATTGAACTTTTTCCCTACTTTGACCCCTTTTTTCTTGAAAACGGTTAGAGATAGAGAAAATCTGATGTCCTACAACTGAAAGCTCTCAATAAGACGAATCAAATGAAAAAATCCCATCAAAATCTGATGAAAATTAAAATTTTCACATATCCCACAAAATGACGCAAATTTACACTTTTTGGCTAATTTGACCCTTTTTATCTTCAAAACAGTAAGATATAGAGCAAAACTGTTGAAATACTACTGAAAGCTCTCAATGAGACGAATCAGATAAAAAAAAATCCCTTCAAAATCTGATGAAAAATAAAATTTTCACATTCCCCACAAAATGACGGAAAATGACACTTTCCAGTCAATTTGACCCCTTTGTTCTTGAAAACGGTTAATGATAGAGAAAATCTGTTGAAATATTTCTGAACATACTGAGAGCCATAAATGAGGCGAATCAAATAAAAAAAGTCCCATATTTCCAAAGAAAAATAAAAAATTCCCATCACCTGCAAATTTACATTTTTAGTACCTTTTATATAAAAAACGGTCAGTGCTACAACAAATTGCTTGGAGTAACATTTGTTCACCTTCAAACAAGAAACAAACCACATTCAATTCAGATGAATTCAAAATTTGAAGATCGGCGAAAATGTATCTTTTCGCAAGTTTGACCCAAATTATCTCAAAAACGGTAAGAGATAAATAAAAAAGTCTGGTGATATACTTCTGAAAGCTCTCATTAACAGGAATCAAATGAAAAAATCCCTTCAAAATCCGACGAAAAATAAAATTTTACCATACCTCAGAAAATGACACTTTGGGAACTTTGAACTCCTTTTTATAAAGACTGTAAAAGGTACAAAAAAAGCTAGGAGTAACTTTTTCTGCATTTTTCACAAGGAATCAAATGATAAAAAACATCAAAATATAATGACAAATAAAAAAATTTCGAAGATTTGGGCGTTGCCACTTTCTATCCCCTAGTAACTCAAAAACGGTTAGAGATAGAGCATGGCGGGTGGAGTCTATTTGATGGATTTTTTTACAAGTAACACAATGAAAAAAAACCCATCAAAATTGGATGTAAATAAAAAAAATGAAAAATAATATTAAAAAGCCCTATTTGGGCCCTCATAAAAAACGGGGGAGCTGAAACTCCCAAAATAAATCTCACACCATATCTCATACTAGGATTCAATGTTTCAAAATATCAAAAGAATCGGTTCATCCCATCAAAAGATAAGTTGCGGAAACTTTTGTGTCCTCAGACAGAAGACAGAAGACGCCGACGCCGACGACAACGCCATAACAATGCAATTTTTTTGGGGTCGTACAAAACTAATAAATTTTACAAAAAAATTCTTGTACAAACTTTTGTTGCATTATTCAAAAGGGAATAATTTGAAAAAACCCATCAAAATCGGAATAAAAATTAAATTTTACCATGATATTAAACGAAATGGAATTTCCCACCACTACTTTGACCCATTTTTTTTACAAAAAGGGAAAAGATAGAGAAAATCCGTTAACATACTTTTAAAAACTCCCATTGAGAGGAATCAAATTCAAAAACTTCATCACAATCGGATGAAGTATAGAAAAATTCTAATCTTCTGCAAAATCGCATTTTATAACACTTTGACCCCTTTGGAAAAATGTAAATTTTACAAAAAATTGCTTGGTGTAATTTTGTTGCATTTTTCGAAAGAAAGGAATCATTTGCAAAAAAACATCAACCGGATTCGAAATAAAAAAAACTTTTTGTTCTCAAAAATTAGTGCGTGGCCATTTTTGCCCACTATATCGCAATAACAGTAAAATATAGGTCATGACACTTGTAGCGTATTATAATGTATTTTTCATGGGGAAAACAGAGAAAAACCCATCAAAATCTTACAATTGAAAATTGAAAAATCCCCTGTTGGACCCTCCTTAAAAACGGTCGAGGCTAGATCACCCAAAATCAATTTCAAGCTGTATTTTAATATTGAGCATCATTGTGTTAAAATTTAACATGGATCACAATAATAGAAATAAATTTATTGTATGGAAACTTAAATATCTACGGACGCAGACGCGGACACCGACGACATGCCCATAACATTATACGTTTATAAACGACCACAAACTTTCTGCGGTCGTACAAAAATTCTAAGTTTTGAGTCACTTTTACATCTTTGACAGATTTCCTCAAAAAGTAAATAGGGTTTCATTAATTTAATCTGTATCACTATCCTTAAATCTGAAGTAAACTATTGATATTAATTTTGTTAATTCATTTCATGACTGTGACCTTGGCCGCGAACGAATTTTTTACAGCGGTTTGATCGATTGAAATCTGAAGTAAACTTTTCGAGTTATCCTACGGAATCCTAAATTTTACCAAAATATTAAAGCTTTTCTTCTTACTGTGACCGCGACCTAAAACGGATTTTTCCAATAGTCAAACGCATTCTTACTTGAATGCTTAATTGCCTGTCCCAAAACAGAAACCTGTTTTTAGTGATTTTGTTTAAAAGTCATTCATAGTTATTTGTTCACCATTTTTTAAATAGATTTGGTCAATTGTAAGGTTTTGTAAATAGTTAAAATCGGTAAATGCTAGTGTGTGTTCTATGAACTGAGTCTCTCACTTTTTATGAATTTTCGAAAAATCAATTACGATTTTTATAAAACATGTAAAATGAAAAATCGAAAAGATTCCGATAACTTTCGTATAGTTCGGATTTTTTATGTTGTCGTATTACATTGAAACGTTTTTTGCTCACAAGATTTCCGAATTTTAAAAATGAAAAAGATTTTGATAGGTTTTATCTGTATTGGCATAAATTTATACGCGATGCCAGTAAAAAAAATCTCGGCGGTACCAGTCTGCGAAAATTAAGACATTGTCGGAACTTTATTTTTTTGCTTTACAAAAATCAATATTTTTCAAATGAGCATAGGACAAACAAGAACATCTGGGATCATTTTAACACCAGATTCATTTGCAGGCAAGATAGTTAAATCTCTTTCTCAAAACCCCTTTCATATTTTGTAGTCATTGTCGGAGAGAAGAGCCAAAATTTGAGAGACTCAGTTTATGAAACGTACATTACAAAAAAAAAATTGGAGTAACCTTATCATGTTTATTTATGAGATGAAAAATAAAAAAGTGTCAAAAATAAGGACGTGGTCATTTTTTTCAACATTTGTTATATCTCAGCAATGGCGCATTTTACTAATTAGGTTGACTTTGTCATGAGGATACAAAAAAACCAGAAGTTCCCAGGAGTCTGTCATCGCTCACCTGTCAAAAATTTGCAAAATAAAGTTTACATTAATTTTTTGGAATTAACTATGGTTTGAATAGCACAAGCAAGTTCCGATTCAGCGATTTCCATCGTTTGAGATGTTTTATGAAACTGAAGCCAGACCTAATTTCCCATAGGGTCCTACTTAACATTATGTTGGATCAAGGCAGCTGTCTTGGTTGGGGGATGTTGTCAACGAACAAAATTCTGAAAAAAAGATCTCATGGTGACCATTTCAACAAAGAAAAGAGCCAACGAAGAAATTAGATTAAGACAAGAAGATTTTTGTCATAATTTTTTTCATATGGGCCTATGTTAAACTAAGTTCAGCTGGGGATGACCATCTTGATTGGCGGGTGAGGTCATTAGACAAAATTCTGAAAGAGGCTCATTTAGAAATCATTCCACTAAAGTTATATAAGTAGTATACAGACTTGTAAATATTTTTACGAATTTCCCATTGGGTCATATGTTAATAATGTTTATCTATGTTCGGCTGTGGTGGCAATCTTGGTAACAACAATTAGTAGTTTATTAAGAAAACTCAGCCTTAACTGCTTAACAGGAGTAAATGCGTATAAATATACATATAAATATTACACAAGATCAATCATATAACTTTACGATGACAACAAACAATGAATCATTACATAAACCTACAAATGATAAGTCAATCTAACAACTTTTGGATTTTTTGAATGAAAATTGATAAATTTATCAATTCTTTTACAATACAATATTTTAACATACTATACTTTTTTTCTCTATTAGTATACCTAGTGTAATAAATCGGAAAAAAATTTTCTTCTGATATCTAAAACTATGTTTTAATTACATTCAAGTAAATAATGATATTCGTCAGACCAGATCCACATACTGTACACAATCTTTCGTCCTTTGGTATTTTCCGCCATCTACCAGTTTCGATAGGAAATTTAATACTACAAACCCTTAATTTACAAATATGTACCCGTTTCCCCGATTTTAGTTTTAAAAGATAAGGTTCCAAACGATACTCATGTTTAAAATTAGAGTAGTATTACCCTCTAGATGAATTGTTCATATCAGTGAACCATCTTTGAATAAACTGGTCTTGAAGACGCTGTTTAATATTCATTTTTACAAAGTTAAAATTGACATTTCATGAATATTACATAATTCACTTTAACCACAATCATCAAATATAGACTTTATATGACTACTCCACTAAAAATTAAAATAATCATGCTCACTTAAGTGCAGTAGTAATTTGTATAATTTCCCTGACAATCTATTCTCATCAGAAGCTATTCAATGCTAAAAACATACCATTTTTAAATTAATATGTACTTCCAGTGGGAATCTCCGAAGTTCCCCATTTACCATAAAATTTGGTGTAGATGATCTTACTCCCAATATGCATTTATAAAATTGAAGATGTAATTTTTCAATAGTAGACTTATTTTCGAACTCCCATATTTCTGGAGAATACGTAAAAATAGGAACAACCAAAACATCAAATAATTTTAACTGAAGATCAACGGGAATAGAAATATTTTGTATCTTTTTGTATAAAGCATACAGGGCTTTTTGAGCCTGATCAATCAATTTCTTTCTTGCTTGTGCAAAATTACCATTTAAATAGAAGTCCCAAATAAACATATGAATCTTTTATTTCTAAGATCTCGTTAGACAATTTAAAATTGACATTTCTTGTAAATTTCTTTTTAGAAAAAATAACCAGCTTTGTTTTTGTTACATTTACATTTAATTTCGAATCAAGACAATATTTTTCAAAGACCGGCAATGTTTTTTGTTAATCTGATGCTGAATCCGCAAAAATAACAGTATCTTCAGCATACAGTAGTATAAATGACTTTATATACAGTTCGAGATTATCTACAAACTTTTCATTTAAAAACTTTAAACCATCTATGGGAATTTTCATCCAGATTTTCTCCAAGTTGTTAAGGTATAAGGCAAAGAGAAAGGGGGATAACTTTTTCCCCTGCCTTACACCGATTTCACACGGGAAAAAATCTGTTTCTAATTACCCATTTCTTACACAAGACTTAATGTCCGTATACATGTTTAGTATAACATTAAACATTCCCCCAATATTATTTTTAACCAGTTTACGCCATAAACCCACCGTCCATACCATATGCTTTTCTAAAATCCACAAAAGCACAAAATAGTATTAATAGTATGAATTCAAATACGATGAAATTAATGCATGAATGACAAACATGCTTTTAACTTGATAGGCCCTATGAAAACCCCCCTGGGCATCTGTAATTAAACCAATTTCGCCCGACAACATGTTGAACATCGAATTTAAAATAGACGTAAACACTTTCCCAAAGTTTGAGGTCAGACAAATTGCACGGTAATTATCTAAGTTATTTGGGTCACCCTTGTTTTTGTATAACGGTTTAATAATTCCAATTAACCAAGAATCTTGGACATGGAAACTAGGTGTTACATGGGAACTTCACAGTTCTCATCAATGGCTGATTAATAAATTACTGTAAAACTATTTGTATTATGGATTCTACTTAGCTTCTTGTGGAAAAATATTTTTATACCCATATGCGACTTAATATTTTCAGGTATATTGTGTATCTTGTAGTGATGTCAAGTTAAAAGTTGCAATTCCACGGGATCTAATTTCAAAATAAATTCAGTGATTTCCTACAAGGATTGAAGCATGATTGTGTCACTATTCATTATTTTACACCCACTATGCATTCAAAGTTTATTTTCTTTAAGAGTTTTTGTTAAAATTTTCTTTCTCACACTATGCTGCAAATTTGGCAGCCCCATGTGTTAGTCAATCCCACCATCCTTCAGAAAGTTCTAAAGGAAATCATTGAAATTAATTTACCCGAAGATAGTGAATATCAACCATGTCAACACTGCAAATATTACTACTTTTGCAAAACTGATGATGTTTTTCTCGTGCTTCAACGTATATTTTTTCACATTTTAGAAATTTTTATTTCACATTTCTGTGCTTAGAACCTCACTTTAATAAAACCCTTTGTAAAAGCTGCAATAAAAAATAGCTATCCTTCGTTATGCTGAATTCATACATGCCATCAGCTTCCCGTGCTTGATACGTTAGCTCTTATTTATTATCGGGAACTTAAAAAATTTATGTTAGAAAGGTACAGTTTACATCTTTCCATGATTGTAATTGACCTCTTTCCAATTCACTCACAATTATCTCCCTTGATTAAAAACTACAGCTATCAGCTCTATTGGATCTTATGGGGGTACCACTAATCCTTTTGTATATTGCGCCAATAAACAACTTCACCTGTGCAACTGATTGAGGGTAATTTCACATCCTGTCATTAATTGCTATGATTAAATAAGGTCTACAAGTTAAATTTTTGATAATTAATCAAATGTCCCATACGGTGGACGGACGTTTCAGCCAACGGACATTTCGGACTAGGATTTTTTAGACTAGGATGTTTCGGACAAATAATTTTGAAAAGGTGGACATTTCGGCCAACTTTATTTTTTGAATGGACCCCTCGCGGAATGAATGGTAGGGAAAAGTTTATATATACTTGTTTAAAGATGAGCTTTTTTAAGAAAAAGAAGGAACTAAGTGTATAAAACAATGAAATGGAAGCCAACAATATATTTAAAATAATGGATAAAAGGTGACTGTTAAAAAAACAATTTACTTGATTAGCCTGTAATCAGTTGATTAATTAAACCAATTAATTTTAATTAGAAATGTTTTCTTTAATCTACTACATAAGCTTGAAAGATG
>JAULBM010319478.1:0-13627 GCA_032357055.1 Geukensia granosissima | reverse complement strand
TCGTAAAATCAATCAGCGACAACCGAAATGTCAAAACCTGAATGAATTACGGGTCGCTCTTATCGCCGAATGGCAGAGGTTACCACAGTATAGGCTTCGGCGTTTGGTCAGGGGAATGAGGAGGCGTGTTGAACATTTATAGCGGAAGCGCGGGGGTTATACCAGATATTAACGATCTTAACGTTAAATGACAATTTATGTACTCATAATTCATTTGAATAAAAGTTATACTTTTTGTATACATTTTGAAAAGATTGTAAAAATAATCTCAAAGTAAAAATTAAAATCGTGTTTTGTGTTGTTGATTTTTCGCCCTTTTTTGATTTGATCAATATGTATCCTAAATGTCCTTTGTCAATTCGGATTACTGATTTAATAAAGGTCTTTGATTCATATTTAATAAAGAAATAAACGTTTAACAGCAAATGAAACGTCAAAACCATTTTTTGTCTTTCCAAAAAAATAAAAATAAATAAATAAATGTTATCAAAACCAAGGTGATGCTTAACTTTTGGCGGACTGGTTATATACAAGTGAACAGCTCTTCGGTTGTTGTTCTTCATCTCAAAGTGAAAGTGAGGCCTTCAACATGGACTAATGACTCTCACCTCGCTGTAAGTTAAAGACGACCCCTAGCACCGGTTTGAGTTGAATTCTTTGCAAGATATCGACGATATTTAAACTATGCGTTGAAGCACACAAATGCGTGAAAATGTCAACAAATCACAGATAAACACGGGCAAAGAAACTAACAAAATCACTCATAAGTTGCCCGACAGTTGTACATTTTAAGCAAACACAGCATTTAAACAAACAAAGGGCACTTCAAGATTGTGTAAAATGGTTTGGCTGTTTAAAATAGCTTGAATAGGACTATTAATACACAGATGAACTGCTTGATAATTTCAGTTAAGACACTGGCCGAAAAAGGCAAAAATGAAGGCGTACACATAGAGCTAGTTATCTCAAGAATAAATACACCATAACTTGAAAAATAAAAGAGCATACGGGAAGATTTTTCTACGTTCTCCATACAGTGAAAAAAAACAAACTCTGAATGAATTAGAAAGAAAGATATTGTGTAAATAATCATGACACAAAAATCTTATATAAACAAGTAAATTCCGAGCTAGGGATCATCGCTTTGTTTGCTGTTTTTTATCACAAAGTCACAGTGAGGCCTTCAACAGGAGACGAAACTCGCACCTCACTGTAAGTTCAAGACGACCCCTATCACCAGTTTAAGCGGATTTCTCATTTTTGTTAATTTATTAAAACTACAACAATATATTTGGTTCTTATAATTCCATTTCTGAAAAAAATCTGCTGTCTTGGGTTTTTGTTGGGATAAGAAAAAAAATCGAAAGACTGCTATCAAACCTATAAGAATGACAAGATTAAGTGAAGTTTTCATCTAAATGCAATTCACAATTCAATATTAAATAAATATTGTGAATTTTGATATGCTAATTGTACGTTTTGAGAGAGTAACCTCTTATCATTAAAACTAAAAAAATAAATCCATGGACCAAACATAGTAAATGAAAAACTCAAATTTACTTAAAAAAATCAAAGACGGTATCCAGTTGTGGAGGTAACTACTTGTTGCAATATATTTCGTAGCCTTTTCATATTTACAGTACTTTAGAAATTGCAGTATATTTCTGTAGGGTATAAATCAAAGGTAATCATATATAAAATGGAAGAGTGTAAAAGACAATAATTTAAACGTCTAGGTTAACTATGTTAAAGGTCTGTCATCATAAAATAGTTTTATGACAAGAACTACATCAAAAGTCTACCTCTAAATATGGAAGAAAAGGAGACTTAAGGATCATCGGATCATTATATGTGTCCTTTTAAATAAATATCTGAAAATAGGGACCAAATTGAACATATTCTAGGACTTTATTTTGCACCAATATATATTTGCTATACTTCTTGTAATATTCTATTTTTTCAGTGAAAAGCGTTTAACGTATTGATCACAAATGTGAATATAAAATATTCATTTACATTCATGCATGAGTATGATTTCAGATTCTTCAACTTACGTATATGGTAATTTAATTTACACGCTAACCTTAACAGATTGATCTTTCAATGAGTCAGGCATTAATCTGATATATCATGCTTGTTTAATTCAAGTTTGACGAACCATGGTATATTTTTCTAACCCATCCATCTTCAAGTTATTTTCTCACTGGAGACTGAACAACAATTTTATTATTTGTCATGAAATATTGTATAATTGCTTTAGCTATACAATGATTAATCACGTTGACTCTTCCAACTTAAAGGCTACAGAAAATTTTATTCCGATCCATGTTTTGACATCTCTTTCATTGTTACAATTTATAATGTCAATATTATAGTATGAGAAACGAAAAAGCTATGTTAGAGCAATTGAGAACATTTTCCAAAAACTGAGGCACCCATAACTAGATTGTCTTTTAATTTTCCTCGTAAAACAGACCACACAAGCTAATAGTGCACCAATATTAAACAAAAAACGTAGGTATACACAATCTTTTCCTTGCAATATTCCAAATAATTATTAACTTTCGTATGTCTTCTAACACCAATTAATTTTATTCAATGCTAAATGTACGGATATTTCCGTCACCCTTTTAGAGTCAAATAAATTACAAAGACATAAATATTTAGTTATTTGTTCATTAACTAAACAAGTAGACCTTTTAAACATTATTGTTTTCGTAGGAGCAAAATGATGTAAAACTTACCGTTCCATTGTACCTTAACTTATCCTGGTTTTTGTAGGGTTGGTGTTACTCCAGCTTTAGTTTTCAGTGTAGTGTTGTGCGTTCTATGTTTCTCTTTCGTTTTATTGTATTTGCCATGGTCTTGTCTGTTTTCCGACTTAACGATATCTGTCTGCCTCTTCGTATCTTCGAACTCGTTTTGGTCTGTCAACATCTTACCAAATACAATCATGCAAATATAAGCGTTAGAAAACGTGGGTAAATGTCTGGAATAGTCACGCGAGCAACAAGAAAATACTCTGGAAAACTACGAGCTTTCTTGGATACAAAAATTGCAAATAACATACCCTCTTAGTTTTGAATGATAATAATAAATTCAGATATTGAGTTCTTTGTAAACTAGACACTATTACAGCCCATCTGGACAGAATACAACTTATTATAACAATCCTTCCTTGCGTGAAGTTCTCCTTATAATCTCTTTATTTTGTTCTAAAAATTATTTCTTAAAATTGACAAAATCTTTGCTAAGTATACTTTATATAAACAACGGAATCGACCTGATTTATTTCATGAATTTGGGAAGCAAATTCTGAAGTTTCTAAACACATCCTATCTTATTTTGAAATACTGCAATCAACAATTCCCTCTTTCACTTACAAAAAAGAACTCAACAGAAAATTTATTTTTAAGCAAAGATTAAAAAAATTACGAGATTCAAATACACGGACCAGGTTATTACTGGAGACATTAGTATTATAAGGACAGGGAGTGGATCGCCTTTGTCAATAAGGACCTTTAATGCCGCCCTGCTTCTAAAATTAATTATTATAAATGTCGTAATATTATCGAAAAATCTATATGATCATATTGTGAAAAATGGATAAAACTACAAATTTTAAATAGATCTCACAGGAAAGGCCTGGACAGTTAAATTAAAAAGTAAATGGATTTTTTATATTTATGAAACCATTACCAGATGGATAATAAAGATTCAGGTACACCAAATTCTATTTTCTAGGATTTAGCAAAAAACTCAAAGATTTTAATAAGATATATGTTTTTCTTCTTGTTAAAAAGACAGCCAAGAACATCGAAATTGTCTGACGAAAATAAAATTTAAGTTATAACGAATGAATTTCAACAAGCTTCAAGCAACGGACTTTACAGGAGAACTTAACGTTTCTGATTATCTCACTGGTATCCCTCTGTAAAGGCTGCATCTGACAATCAAAAGTTCTTACGTTAATGGCTACCTAAACTTCATAATACTCCATATAATTCTCGGTTTATTTAAGTTTCAATTAAATGATCTAACACTCACATTTCAGTTCTATTGACTAGTGCTATATCTACTATGAAAATATCATCATTACCTTTCAAATTCTAAGTAAATTCCTCTACGATCAACTATATTGTATTGAAAAGTTTACTGGATATTAAAGAAAAATTTAATTCTGATCAAGTTTTATAGACAATTTCCTTTTTTCTACTTATCTTGTTTTTTCTTATGTTTTTCTACAATACAGTATGCACTGTGTTTGATCACATCTCGTGTTGATAGAATTTTACCATTATTAAAAAAACTTTGCTAACCACTTGTGACAAAAATAGATTCTTTAATTTATAAATGACTTAAAACATCAGATAATACGATACATCCGATCTTGATTCATATTGACATTACGTTGTGTAGACGCCCTTCTAATTTTTTTTTATCTCATTCTTTTTTAATATAAACTGAATACCGAACTTATCTAAGTATTGCTAGCAGTTGATTATCGCATTTCTAAATTCCATCTCTTACTAAGACTCTTATTTCCCTGACGGACTGCTAAAAACAGTATGAACCATAGCCTCTTTATTAAATTCAGATAATTAAATTAAATTTTTCAACTTTTTAAAAAATGGATAAAAATAAATTTGTTTTATTTTTCTTTGTTCATCTTATTTTTCTACTTTCGAATGAATCAATTATGTTACAATGTTTAACATCTTTGTGCCTCAATTTATTTTACAGAGATTGGCGAGGCATGTTTCAGGTTACACAAAAGTAAGCAGCAATATTTTCATTGCTTGGCATCACTCTTATGCTTATGTTTAGCAAAAGGTCCCAGTCTTCTGATGTCTGGTCAAAAATATTACCCTAACCATATTATTTAATTCTATCAATTGATCGGAACTATTTATGCAGATCTACTTTATTTTTTAACCTTAAATAACAAATTGACCAACTAACTTCCATTTAATATGTAAATAACCAAGAAGTTAAAGAATACAAAAACAAAGCCCATCTAAGATTTAAGATGCCATCTTTTCAAATTACATGTGTTGGTTTTATACTTCGGAAGCATTTATCGATTTTTAAAAATTTATTTAAAAATTGGTAAAATAGATTGCATAAAGCCATACAAGTAATTACATTTTAAGTGATACATTTTACATACATTATTCTTGTATTATATGGTATTTCGATTTTAATATTCAGAGAAAACAAATTATATATCCTACTAATGATTCAGTTAGTGACCTGCTGTCACCAATATTAGCTGTGTTTACGCCTGAGAAAACGTTTTCATGAACCAATTTATCTTACGGTATTTGCTCCATAATAACTGATACAGTTTCATACTGCTAAGACTAATATTACTAAAATATACAAAATGAATTGATATATCTTTAATGATAGCATATACATAAATCAACGAACCCTTGTTTCTGTGTTAGTTCGTTTTACTTAAGATTTTTATTTATAAAGTTTTAAAATGACAAACTTAAAACAAACAAAGGCAACACAAAAAATTACCAAATCACAATAGCCTTTTAATATAATAAGGTAATGGTCAGAATTTCTTCATCCTCCATCTTTAATGAAATAATTTGCATTGCAATTGCAACACTGCGACAAACAAGCAGGAAAGTTGGAACAAAAATAAGGCATATTATGTTTGGCATTGAGTGTATGTTCAATGTCAATCTACAATGCATGTCATTTGAAATTATATGATTGTATTGAGTCTAGAAGACAGTAGTGATTTTTACTAGATCTGTTCAATGAGAATAGTGCTTGCATACTTTTATTTTTATTAGGTTGATACACCCACGCACAATAAATAGACAAATGAGGTAATTAAGAGATCCAAATTCTATCACTGGCAAATCTGAGTTGACAACAAAGGATCTAACGGCAATTACTGCACAAACTGCACAAAATCATTCAAATATCACTGTAGACAATGTTATTAACCCAAGAATATGCTTTTAAAGTTTTAACATTGTAGACCATCTCAAAAAGAATGATTCGATGCAACCGATTGTGCAGAACAAGTCTTATAAGGTGGGTATCACCAGCGGCGGTGTTGTCATGATATCTCCTTTTACTGGTTATACATTGATACCTTTTGAAATATTATTAATTCATAATAATTTGATGAAAGAAAGCAGATCTTACCTACTGTTTAAAGATATCTACAGATGTAATATACATTTGTTTTTCCAATATTTCTTATGATAATTGTTTTAATATTTTGGCTTTACCAAATAGGTTTGACGTCTTCCTGGTTGATTATTTACTACAACACTTTTGTACTCTTATATAGAACATTCCAGTCATAATTAACAGTTTTACCATTGCAAGGTACATTGGATTTATGAAACGTATTGCATGTTTCTGTAGTGTAACGACAAAAATTGGCATTCCGATTGGGACTAACTATGTTCCTTCTATTCCTAATTTATTTGTCAACTTTTATGACTCAGAATCGATATTAATAGGCAAAAAGTTATACTGTAAAGCAACAATTATTCAGTCACCCCCTCATCATATCTTGTATACAAGAATTTTATACGTACAATACAAAATACAAAATGACCCTCCAAAAAGTACGCAATAATAACGGTAAAGTCATGCAATCTTGTTTGTCATCAATATAATGCTTATGAACATCTGTTATTGAATGCATCCTTTACATGTAAACTAATTATCTATTTTGGCTACTATGGCTACTGAGATTTCATTACAGGAAACTTATTCCACTTAGGTCTAATTCAATTCAATCCAATGTCATATTAGGTATAACACATAAGCCTAATATTGTTACTAACCATAACGAAATTAATATGATATATAAATATTTTATATTTAATAATTACAAAAAAATATCGTTTAAGCTAAAGACAGTCCTCTCTAAGTTAAAAAGCAGAACGAATAGTTAACTTCATTGTGGATAACTGTTAATTTAGAAAAATAAAATTAAAAATTTATTTCATATTATTTTCATTTCAACAATGATAATCAACATAATTAAAAACCATTATCCAAAAATATAAAAGAATCCCACTTCAGACCTAAAAATGCAGCATATATTTCGTACATATTCAGGACATGAACATATTTACGAGCGATGATTATGAACCCTGCTTTGTACTAGACCTACACGCCGAGTTGGATTTTTAGCATGTAAGCTCTTGATAGCCACTCATGGCTCTTACTCTACCCTGAACACTGCGTCCTTAGCAGAGAAACATCAAATGTCAAATTTAAAGTCTTTGAAACAGACCGGGAATTGAACCCGCGACTTCCGACATTGTGAAAAGGTTAATAATAATTTATAGAGACTTGTATCAAGTCAAGTAAAACATTTTGTAAAAGTGTTGCCCAACAGTTAATTTTGTCAAATACCAATTACTATTCTATAGTTTGTAGAACGTGTAATGATAAAATATTTTGTGCTTTTTATGGATGTATCATTTTTCGATTAAAATACTGGATTCATTGAACTGTACTATATCATTCGTCAAATACTAAAAACTAAAAGTAAACGAGGAACCAAATAAATGTATGATGAAATGAATTATCTAACCTGGAAATTTCCTTTATAAATAATGATTTAAAAGCAATTATCTCATTTCTTTACCACAATATTTTTCAGGAAATTCTGGTGAATATATTTTTTTCATATAGAAAAAGATCCATATATATCCGTTTCAAGTAAAAAGAATTAATTTATAGCAAACTGAAGTTTTGATACGATATGTCAGTCTAACAACTATGGATGAAAATGTCTTCATTTCATAAGCTCTCCAGTTAGACTGCGCTGCAAAACATACTTAGATTGAGTTGTCTAGCAGCCTTGATATAATCAATTTATTATTACACTTTTACATCTTGATATAATGTTTTTTCCGAGCACAATTTATATAACTATGTTTTAGAACTTTGACTTATTCATAAGGCACCAAACTATGAATAAATCAAAGACTATATTGAATAACTAACAAATATACATCCTGCTGGTCTTAAGATGAACTTATCATTATTCCACAACGTCAATGTAAGAAGAACACGTGCTATGATTTAAGTGCCAACGTTGTTATGTCAAGTTTATTTGTAGTACGAAAAGTTTGTATGTTAATGTAAAATAACATTCACTTTTTGCGACAGCTTGTACAACACATTGAACAAAAAAAACAAGGTTTCGGAAAAAATATTATCTTAGAAACATAAGTTTTCCCCGTCACTAAACCATTAATTTAGAGGCTGTCTCGTTGACAATCATGCCACATCTCCTATTTTTATAAGTTAGTTTGTGGATGACAGGCCAGATACCAAAATATAAATTCCAATCCCTCCCAAGGTTTTTATAATTTTGATAATTATTTAACTAGCTCTTGTCATGAATATGCATGGATTATTTTCAGCTGGACGGTTTACACCTTACAATTCATAAACTCAAATTATAAAAATAATGATTAAGATAGACCAGTGACTACAATGGACTTTGGAAACCTGAATGTCCTTTAATCAATGAATTAAATAAGCTACATAATTTTTATCAAGATATCAATGTCCTGATACAGAAAATAACAAAATTGTCATCATGGAAGTGCTTATTACCGACATCTGATCTTAGTGTTCCGGAGAGTCAACAGTGGTATCCACCCAGTGGCAGGAACAAATTTTTCAGATATTTTTTCCTGTACTCGTGAACTTCATCACAATAGAGAGGGTATAAAACAATACTCATGTTATAATTTTGGCTGAAATATTTATATTAATAAATGGTATTTAATCCTACATTCATCCAATATCTTCCAGTCGCAGAGACATATAACTCATCATATATGCATTCCGGATGTGCAATGAATGTCTCCAACGTAGAATGTTCTTTTCCGTATATCTGTAGCAAACACCCAATACAAGTATTACGTAATTTGAAGGTCTCTGACAGTAAAATCCAGTTTGGGACATTTCAATTTCCAGAATGACGGTTTTGACGGATTTATTGCAGCCTAATAATTAGACTTCTGACAGTTGGTTTATTGTTACATTAATTAGAAATTAAAAAAAAAGATCTGCGTATCCCCAAGAGCAGAGAAAAAATACCATAATGGTTTTGATAACTTTTGAAATTAGCCTGTTTTCAAAACTGATAACAATCATTTGTTTAATCAACATGGTTTAGACGGAAACAAACAGTTGCCGTATTTCAACGACGTGTGTTCTTGTTTAATTGAATTCCATATGAGTATTATAAATTTATACAATAATTTTATTGACGTGCAACAAAAATCAAGTGTAAAATACTCAAGAGAAATCCAGAGTGCATGTTCCAAAAAGACAGAAAATAACGAAAAAAACTACGAGGAAAACGGAAACAAAAAGAACAAAACTTTCGACGTCAAAAAGTCCTCTATAAAACAGCAGAAAGATCAGATTTTCTGGAAAGGAAACCATTCTCTGTCACTTGCGGGCACCTGTTGTTGATTCCTTTAACATTAATCCGGGTTAAAGTCTATTCGAGAAAAGCTAACTTTATTTTTGAAATATCTGTAACAGTCATCAACTAAGTATGATACACTGATACCAGAAGGATCAACCAATTTAATATAAACAATGAAATATCAAAGGACGGTTTCCAAACTTGATTGGATGTATCCTAGTTGGAGTATTGTTATACTCTAAGCAGAAAATTCTGATACTTGTAACAGCACGAGAGTATTGCATCGACTACGATACATAAAACCTAAGAGGCAGGGGAGCCAGGAATATGGTCACATATATATGGGAAGTTTTGAAATAGAACGTTGAAATCATCCCATTTTTGGTCAATCTTAGAAACAAGTTTGCCCATTTTGGAATATTTCGAGGAATAAATTTAAGTACGTTAACTTGTTGTAGTCAGTTTCTCTTATAATTTCGAGTTCGCTTGGGTATACTTGAACAAGATGTTTAAAAAAACCAAAGATTTTTCAATGATAAAATATCACTAATATTATCCATCTGAAAACCAAAGGTCTGTTGGAAAAGTTGCCGTCAAATGCTACAAAGATATTAACTAAGAACAATATCGGAACCAACGGATAAAAAATGATTAAAATCAAAGACACTGTTGCTACAAACTCTACAAATAAAGAAAGCGAATTTGAAAGAAAAAAATACTCAATAGTTCTTTGGTATTTTGCTATAACACTTTGCCTTTCTGCATACGCTTTCAATCGGCCATTTTATGAAGTCATGTCAGCAGCGTCAAAACTCATAACAGTATCAAACGGAATGAAGAGCGCATCCGCATTTGGCTTTCTTTCTTTGACTTTTTTCATGGCTGAAAGTTTTCCTTGGGCAATGTCAGTTAACAACAGGACTGTTTACAGATAGTTATTGGCAGTGAAAATTTTTTTAAAAAAATGGATGGGTTGTATTAGCCTGTCCGACACGCATAACATGCTGAAAGATAAGCAGAAATCGAATCAAACTGCCATAATATAGCTTTTCATATCTGCTTTTATTCATTTATTATATAATATTATTAAGTTGAAGATGAGTTAAAAATGAGGAAATGGTAAAAAAAGAAAACAAAATGAAGAATAAAACATAAAGTGAATCTAACAGAACCGTTTCAAGTTGTGCGGAATTAGATATTTTGTCATATTCTCATTTTTCCATAGTTTGCGACAAAACTTGACATTTTTATATGTCATGGCTTTACAAGCAAACACTTCTTTTTAAAATAGGTGATGTGCCATAATTGTCAACAAGACAGACATCAACAAAAATAGTCAAATTAAACTTAAATTAAACCTCAAAATACAAAATGTGAAACTATTCATAAACACGACAATGGACTGAATCTATTAAAAATGGTGAAGGTATAACAATAAATGACTTTTTAAAACAACAACAACCTCTGGTTTACAGGTTCCTGGCTTAGGACAGCCACATTAAGCATGTGGCAGGGTTAAACCAATTTGTGAGCGCTCAACTCTCCTCATAACCTGGGACAGGGGTGTGTTTAAACATTAATAAAACACGATAAAAATAAGTTGAAATAGTTTTAATACTTGAAACTTAAAACTTACAGCAAATACAATTAAAAGTAATACATGATACAACAAAAGTTTCGACCTCGAAAGAGTACTCGCAGTTGCTGTCTGCTAGTTCAAAAACTAAAAGTAACCAAGTTTTACTTTACTACGGTTGTCAGTGTTAACATTTTCAGTTTGGTACAAAACTTATCATCAATTGGCTGGTGTGTCATAACTGTCTTAACAAATTTGGAGTTTTCTTTTTCCTGATGCAGTATTTTTAAGGACTAAAAAATTTGAACTTACCTTTCTTTGTTCAATTATCCAAATATGCATATATCTTAATATCAGGAAGTCATATTATATGCATAATTTCCATTTATATGCTAGTTAATTGGCAGAATAACCATCGGTAAAATACATTGGTTAACTGCTAAGAGCCAGTGTATCTTTGGTTTACGACTGGCAAAGTATGATCGTTTTTATGCTATTCATTATCAAGACATTATTCTGCAATAGACCTGCTTGACCTATTTTTTTACTTGATTATCTGCAAAAATTTATATTGATGCTAATAAGAATTAAATCAGCAAACGGCATATCTGTATCCGCCTAGATTTCATTCCACAAATATCAAATGAATCTCTTAAAGACTGTTGTTCTTGAATTATAGTGCGAAAATGCACACTTAAAATCCAGATTTTCGAACAATTAAGTCGATGGACTATTGATTTATATAATATAATTGTTTGATAAACCAGCCTTTTCACATAAAAATGTATTTTTTCTTACTACTTGAAATGTACATATAGCATACCTAAATTTTCCATATTTCTTTAACATTGGTAATTTTGTATATTTTTTTCTATCAATTATTCAGCAAGTAACAGTCAGAAAATACTTATATTTGTGACAAGAAAGACAATTTAAATGCACTAAAAACGACCCCTGAGCTCCTTCATACGAGTCGCTTCAACCTCGCTTTAAATGTATATGAACGCAATTCATGCATTTCATTTGGTATAACATTTTCACTACTGTTATTTAAACATTTTGTTACATGTATGTGTAATTATTATGAATTACTATGAATTTTTGATGATCTCATTTCTACCTATGCTGTCGCTAAGTTAAAGCTAATAATGACAAAACTGTATAACTTGTTGTCAAATATCGTATGTTTTGACCATACAAAACTCTTTTTCGATATAACATCAGAGAATTGCATGAATATCATTGATCATATTTCAACTTTTTCTTCCGCTCCAAGTATATAGAATATTGGACATATTTTCGATTTGGATTTTAATTTCATAGAATTGAAATTATGAAAATGCATTCGAAACATAGCAAGGCGGTCACACCTTAGCACAATATGTTGCAAATCTTCGTCAATGTTTTTAACTGCTCTCTATTGTAAACCATGAATTGGTTGAAGTCATAAACATAAAAGCAACCTAGAGTAAACTGAACATATTGTAAAATGTAGATATATATTTTATATGGTAATTGCAATTAATATTCTAGAAACAATAGAACAGGCTTTCATGTGAAAAATTTCCTAATTATTTCTTTTCATTAGCGAGTTTCCGGTAAGTCAAGTCGAATTATTTTGTTTGTTTCTTAGATAGGAGTGTATAATATTGTTCTACTCATTCATATTAAGGTATTTTCTCTCTTATTACTTAACTACTTTTATTATTTTCGTACAATAATAACACGAATATTACATGAAATATAGCATGTATTATCGCATTATGCGTATGATTTTCATTTGACCCACCTAAGGCACAGACAATTGAATTTCACGTTGGTTTGAAGCTACGATTTGTTTTTTTCTTCCTTTTCTCTCAAAGATGTTGTTTATACGTAAGTAAGAAAGAATAATTTACCTTACTTAGTAAGTTATACATTGTCAAACTTCTCCAGATTGTTTTTAGTATGGTCAGATAGTCTGTTAAAGCCAAATACATTCGAGAAGTCCTTGATGTTTAGCAACGTTCATTTTACAAGGAGGATACCGAACGGTTATCCATGAAACTATAAATGGGAGCAGTGCATATTCAGTTTTATGATCCGTTCAGAAAATCAGCAAAGTATGAAGATAAAGTATTAAAGTGTGCAAAATTTATCTAACATAAATTTGTGTATGAGATAATACATGTCGGCTATTTAAACGAGGTAGTTTTATTTTTCTTTTAAAATTAAAACGTTTTGAAATAATATGATCTACTTGATTTTTAATGTCGAAGTTTAGCCCTTTGTATAAAAGCCCAACTACATAGTACTTGTGTAAATTATAAATGAAAATGTCAATACTATTGTAAAAAAGTTAATTTCAAAGTTGTGATATAAGTTCGAGTTTATTGATTAATATATAAACCTCCCCATTCCCTAGCATTCTTTTATCCGGATTTGAAATCAGGATATAATGGGCGTTTTTAAAGTCCATTGTAGAATACCCATATGAGAGATCAAAAGTACATAGTTCAAAGTGACAAGACACGCTTGAAACAAACTGAAACATAAAACTAAAACAAAAGTAATAAAGGCTTGGAATCCAATAACTCCTTTACAAACATGAGTGAGATCAGGTCTCC
>JAULBM010319467.1:0-13627 GCA_032357055.1 Geukensia granosissima | reverse complement strand
TCTTTCTAAAATTGAGGATAATTCTGAATTTTAATCATTTATTTTCCCTGTTTTCATAGCTTTCAAATGGACTATACGAGTTGACAATAATATCTCTGTCTCAGAAATCATGGTCATGGCAAAATCTTAATCTGTAAACAAATGTGAAAATGCCTCTTTTAAGCAGTGTTTATGTAATTTATGTAATCTGTCTTTCAAATTTCCATGTAAAGAATTGAGCTTTTCAAAGTCATATTAACGTTGTGAGGGATAGTCTGGAACTATTCCCAATAAGTTTTTCCTTCAGAGAATTATTCAAGGCACAATGATTCGTCAGGATTTCAGAGATTTCAGGTGTTCTTCTTAATTAATAGTACTATTTCTAAAATTCTACATTTAGATTTTCATGTTTTATTTGTTACTTCTCCGCTAAGCACGCAGCATTTAGGAGTTAGAGCAAAGACTAAAACAGGTCCAAGAGTGAGAATAATGTGTCCGGACAAAGTTACATTTTTCCTGTGGACTAGCTGTTGCTTTCGTAAGCTAGCACGTTAAAATTCAGCGTGTCGCCTTGTACGTATGTAAAGCAGGCTTCAAAATTCATCATCAGTCATTAATTTGTTCTCGTCCTGAATATGCAGTAAATCTCTGTCGATCTTCTCGCCCTTCCCGCTTACAATCAATTAATTTAGTTGCCTAACATACAGAATTCGTAAGCTATATTGAATTACTAGTCTAGTAGTAACAGAACAATGTTTGGAAGCCGGAGGAATCTCCGGGGGAATCTATTGCGCCTTGTGGTTTCAGAAAAAAACAGCCAATCAAATAAAAGAGTTGCAGCCATACATGTTTTTTGGTAGAGTCCGATTGATATTTTCCGGGACGTGGGTAAGGCATATATATGCCCCCTCTCTAAGTACTCTTACACGTTCACGGTTTGCATAACAAATATTTTAAACAAATATGATAAGAAAATTTGACGTTGAACGATGATTTAATGATTGATTGAATGATTGAATGGTGCTGGCTTAACGTCCTATGGCAAATATTTCATGCATATTCAAGACGAAAGCATATATTTATAATGAGTAATGATGAATGAATCCTGCTTTGTACTAGACCGACACGCTGAGCCGGATTTTTTATATGCTAGCTCACGAAAGCAACAGTCCCTAGGAAGACGTATTACTTTACCCAGACACTTTATTCTGACTCTGGGCCGATCAGTATATGTTCTTACTCCTAAAGCTGCGTGCTATAGAGGAGAGGCAGCATAAATACCAATTTTAATGTCTTTGGGCACTAGAGGCCAGAACGCTAACCATTACACCACCGAGATTTTAAAAAACGAGACGATGTACGGATTATTTTTTTTTGTTTCGGTTGCATTTCCTAGATAAAAACTGTAGTCTGATTTGTGTTGCACTTTATCTGGCCCAAAATGATATTTCTGAAAAAAATGTCACATGATAATAAAATGGCGGAAGGAGATTTTGGAGGCTCAGAATCACAAAACGGCAAAAAGGACGACTCACAGGATCATGACGATGCAGTACAAGAATTACAAGATATGACATTAAACCCAAATATAAATATTGAGACTTTAGTGGAAGAAGCTTCTAATGGTGAGCGGAAAATTGGTTTTTTGATCTATTGTCAAATCTAACTTCATAAAGACTAAAGTTCATGCATAGGGACCTGAAGTTAGGGGTTATGTCCGTACCCAGGAAAACTTCCCGGGGTACTTATATACCCCCACCCCTACTGTCTGTAAAACTCACTTCATGGAATGCCTTTGTTCAAAAGAAAAAGATGTTATGATTTTTATATCTCAGTAAAGTTTTGCAGATAGATGTATTTTGGTGAATTGTAACAGAAACAATTTTCGATTTGTATTCTGACTTTTCAATGGTAAATGAACCTGGAGCAAGATAAAAGTCTCAATGGGATTAACAATGTACAAGGGATGTAACTCTCTTGTCCTGGTTTTACAAAGGCCCTGTAGAATGCCCATGAAGTAACAAAATTATAACAATAGAATGTAATTGATTGACCACTTTCCAATTAACTCTGAATTACTTCCCTTGATTTACAACAAAGCTATCAGCTCTATTAGATCCAATGGGAGTACCACTAATTCTTTTGTATATTCATGATATTGCTCCAATAAACAAATTCACCTGTGCAAATGATTAAGAAAATAACTGCCTGATGGTAATTTCACATCCTATCACTAATTGGTATGATTGAATTAGGTTAACAGGTAAATATTTTGATAATTATTCAAAAGTCCCATAGACTGTAATGTTAGAATAGCATAAGTTGTAAATCAGGGGAGATGGGTCAATTAACTTCCCAGATTTACAACTATGGCTATTCTGTTTATTCATTACTGTTTATTTTATTAGTTATCCAAATATTTACCTGTAGACCTCATTAAATCATACCAATTAATGACAGGATGTGAAATTACCCTCAGGCATTTATTTCAGTAGTGTCAAGGTTTCGGTACAAAATTTATGGTACATGCATTTTTTAGCCGGACACGCAGACAAATTAGCTACAAAGCTATTAATAACCTCACCAGACACAACAGCGTCAACAAAGTCATTAAAATTTAAATGGGGAAACCATGAATTTAAATAGAAACATCGGTAATAAAGGTTAATTGTATATTTCTGTGCTGATTTTAATGGATTATTTAATATAAGGTGAGTTTCGTAACGCATGCTTAATAGGGACAAAAGTTTTCTGAAACTTGTTCTAAGTTTAGTTTAGTTTAAACATATTTAGTTGTCAAAACTGAAATTGGATTGGATACAAGTTATTGCAACTTATTAAATCACCTCAGTTATAATACACATACTTTAAGATGACAGCAATATTACACATATATAGACGTTCATTTATATATAGCAAAATCAAAAACAATATTGCAAATACATAATATGCATATAATTAAAAAATAATGATAGTTATAACAAGGCTGAGAACTTGGTAAGGTTTTATTGGAATGTGGGGGTAAAGCGCTATAAAGTATTGTGAGAATCGCTGTGAATTGTGTAGGAAACCTTGGATTAAGACACACGTCTTTTGTTCCAAGATGAAACTTTAGAATAATATCGAGTTTTCTTTTCAGAATAAAAGGTTTATGATTGAAATTCTTATCAAAGTATCGAAGTACTATTTACTTTTTACCATAATGGTTGTAAGTTTTTCGGATGCTGCAAAGTCTGTTTATCTTCTAAATAGTCATATCTTGTATGAAATGATTATCCAATTGAATTTATCTGTCATATCATCAAAAGTAAAAAAGAATGTTGAATAGAAATATATATTACTCAACGGTGTTGTGAATATCATTATCCCTCACTGGGATGAAAGTATCAAATAGAATACTGAATGTTCATGGATGTCCGAAGAATGATCCGTATATGAAAAGAACGTTATTTTGTTAAGTTGTTTATGCTGCAACAACAAACAGTGTAAAATACTTTCTAGGGTATCGTTAATTTGAATATCACTTTTGGTTTTTTTGGTACATTATGGACCTTATTTTTGCCAGTCTCATAGAATTTACATTGCCATGTGGAGGCACACAAATAGAACGGTAATTTTGCAAAAATCTGTTTATTTAGGATATCCACTTTTTTCTGCGATTGCTATACTTCGTAGGGTCCCAGCTGGACCCCTCTTGTAAAAACGGGTTCTATTTATTTCCATAATATTGCATCAATTTATTATTTGTTCTGGTCGGATATAAATGGAAGAATTGGTCGACTGAATTGATCAGCATATCAAGTACAATTTATATAGATTAGTTGGTATATCATATTGTACAAGATTCATGGCATTAACTTCTGTACAGAATAAAAGCAGAGACAAATCACAACTACAAGCTAATTTCTCTGATAAAAATGACCAAAATATCCAACCACTATGATTTTCACCATATATGTCATTTATTCATTTTTAAAACATTTAAAGAAGCCATATCTTATAGTTCCATGATTATCATTGCTAGTATGTGGTATCTGGGACTCCCAGGTGCTATCATCACCAGCCAATGAGGATATCAATCTGAGACTACTATATTATAGTAGTCTCAGTATCAATTAAATGGTAACATCCCAGTTGTTCTTCAATTTGACCATTCCCAGTTGGTCTACTCCCATATTGTTAACTTTAAAAAATATATTGTTCCCATTCAGTCTACTCTGATAAAATAAGGGCTTCCCAAAGAGAACAGTGGAATATATCTTTATTTCACATTATATAATTATTTAATATCATTTTGGATGAAAAAAATATTTAAAGCTATTTTTTGGGTGATTTTGTAAATACAATGTATGCTCTTAGCAATTTATATCAATGACATACATGCATTCATTGAAAGTTGAATTGTTCTATAAACAATCTTTTGTTGAACTGAACATCTAAATAATTATCAGTATGTATGTTGCACTCTTTTTAATTACAAAACAAACAATTAATTTTATTTATTCAGAACTAAAACTATAAAATCATCAGAATTATCAATGATAATCAAATCCTAATTGTTATGTTGTGAAACTGTAGACAAAGGAGATTATCAAGTCTGAAGGGATGAAGGCATTCTATATGAACTTAGAAGTGTGGTTTCCAATAGGCAATTTATCTACAACAAAAAAATTCTAACATCAAAAAATAGAAGAATTATTCAGACATCAAATTATAATTAAAAATTAATTTCATATCTTATTTAAAAATAAAGATTTTTCTCAAAAGTGGAACAATTGGGAAGAACATTTTTTCACAGTAGACAAACTGTGAGTAGACCAACTGCGAATAAACCTATTAAATAATTCTGACACATTTGTAAGATGGAAATTGTCAAAGAAAAAAATTAAAATTTTAGCCATATTAGGACGCGTCAATACAGGATGTACAAAAAATGAATCCTGATGAAGTCAATACGGTGTTTCATTTCCCCGAAATTGTCTCTTCAAATTCTACACGGCCTACAGTTGACTTGAATAAATTTGATTTACATTATTCTCGATATACATGTAAGACTTCAGCTATAGATATGATTCAAACATCTTTGTGTCATGCATTGCAACATTACATGACTGATGCAAACTGAAGCAACAAATCACCATCATTAATTAAATGAAACACATACTTGGATGATAAATAATAATACATCATAATTACCAACAAAAAGGAAAAACTCAAAATTCCTACAAAAACACCAAATAGGCCAAAAATGCTTGTAAAGAAAATAAAATATCAGTTTTCTTCATGTCTTGGGAAGTTATGTCCCTTGGGTTTATTCCCTGAACGCCTACTCAATTAAAAAAACCATCTAATCAAGTTTAGGAATTAAGAGGCCTTCAAGAGGGTAGTGTAATGAAGGTTACCTGTAATAGGTAAAAATACCAGGTACATGTAGCAATTATAGAAATGCCTATTTTTAATGATGAAACAGCATCACTTAAATAAAAAATTTTGTTGATACTATGCTTGACGTTTTCATCTACATGTATATGCGATACATTTTGTATTTTGGTCTTGGCAAAAGGGAGAATTATACATTAAAACATACTGTTTTATTTAATAGAATATCTCAATATATTTTTATTTTATTATTTTTATTTCATTGTATATTGTGCCTAAATAATCTAAACAAATACAACATATATAATCATTACCTAATGCTCACAAAACTGTACAAAGAAAATTATAAAAAGGGCACATTGTTAATTAAGCACCTAGTAACATAGACGAAAAGGACAGAAGTATTCACAGATGTGGGAGAAACAATGCAAATTATTGGATATAAAAGTTAATTTGAAAAAAAAATATTTGAAAAAATAATGCAGGGCTTTTGATTTTTTCATTCCATTATATACAGTTTTGATCAACAAGTTAGCAGGTCACTGGGCAATTATAGCGTAAGCTCTTTTTGCAACTTGTACAGCCCCCAAGGGCGGCCGGGGTATAGAAATAGGTCGTCCGGTTTCTCCGCCTGCAGGTAGAACCCCTGCTAAAGGGGGGTCTGTTAGTTCAAGCCGGATGTATAAATACTCAAATTCCCCTTCTCAAAGGTTGTGCTGGGGAAAGAATAGGCACCAGGTATCTCAGTCCTGGAGGCACTAGTCCACTAAAAGGGGCATTCCTGATTGTGGGGGATGTATACATTCACAATCCGTCAAGAGGGAGACGTTAAAGACACCCCGTGTTTAGGAAATGCCACATCTTAAGCATGTTAAAGACTCCTTGTAACAGCTCATTTGAGTGGTCAGTAGGCGGCCAGTTACAAGGCTAAATTTTCCGCCCCTATGAAACCCGCATTTTTTCCAGTAGCAGTCTAAAAGTACCTCCCTTACCGGTCCCTTGCTTACAGTCTACATATTGATTAATTGTTTAACTTGTTCTCGTCCTGAATATGCATGAAATATATGCCACTGGACGTTAAACAACAATCAATCAATCAATAAGCAACTTGTACAGTTCAAGACTTAAGGTTGCATGATAACCTGAACAGCTAGGGTCTTCAAGGTATATGAAAAATGATTTACAGTCATAACATTCCATTATAGATAAGTATACAATCTATTTTTAATTTTAATTTCAACAACTCACTTTTCTTTATAAATGAAATTGGAAGTACTATATTAAAACATAACGTAATTATATTTTTTAAGATTTTTAAAAATTTTATTATTATTTTGGGGGTAAATTAAACATGTAAAATTCTTAATTACAATGCTAATCCTTATTTTTAAAAAAGTTTATCTTTTTAATTGCTACATTGAATTCTTTAAGACAAATGTCTACTATGTAAATAATTATTAAATCATAGGTAAATGCAGGTAAAGTAATCAAAGCAACCTCCCTTGACGTGCCTCTTAATTCCCCAACCTAATGAGGTGTTGTTTCAGTCCAGTAGGCGTTTGGGGAACACACCATCCCTTGATGAGTATAGAGAGTGTTTTTTTCACTTAAATATTAATAAAATCTGTTTTTACAAGAATTAATTATATTATCATTGATTACATAATTGATTTTAAATCAGTATGAGAAAATAATTAACCACTTTACTTGTTAATCCAAGTTAGAGAAAATTTACAATTTTCTTAAATATTATAATTAATTTTGTTACTCTCTAACAATATTCTATAATAAGAATAAAATAATAATAATAAAAACTGAGACAGGATGTATAAAATAAATTGAATGATATCAACTCTGCAGGTGTAATGAACCCAATATCTTAATTTCAAATAACATCAGGGGTAATTAAATCTGTACAAATTAAAGTAACAAAATATATTTGAATGTATAATGAACAAATTAATGGGCTTGACATTGTTAGATTATTTTTTTTAAAGATAAAGTTAAATGTAAAAAATTTCTTTGGAAAATCTTTTTTTTTCCAATGGCTAGACAGTGAGCCAGATAATTTTTTGAAACAAATCAGGGTCAGAAATATTTTTTTTCTAAAAAATCCCAGCCCCCTAAAACATCAAATGGCCTGTGCCTAAGGACTAATTTTGAAAACACAAACTTTTTTTCATTTTTCATAAGGAATGATTTTGAAAACAGTTATCAAAGTCGGATGAAAATGAAAAAAAATTCATTGGAAATTGGGTTTTTTTTTCACACATTTTGACCCCATTTTTCTTGAAAAAGGTAAGAGATAGTAAACATGTGTTGACATACTACGGAGAGCTCTCATTGGGATGAATTTATTAGCAAAAAACAAATCAAAATCTCACGAAAATAAGAAAAAATTCTTGACCCATGTAGTTTGCATTTATTAAGCCCTTTGATCGGTTTTACATAAAAATTGGATATTGCCACAAGAAAAAAGCTCATGTGTACAAGGTTGTTGATTGCCAAATTTTATATATGTAATGTGTTTTTGCATAGTCATGAGTGTGGGTATCTGGTGATTGGCAATTTTCTTTCTTTTGAATTGTGACCATTTTAAATTTTTTAATCTGTTAATATGTAGCCAATGAATTATACAAGGCAACATTTGAAACTATGAAAATAATTATTTTACTTTAAGTTTTCAGATTTTCAATTTAGAAATGTTTTCCCTGAACCTTAATTAATATTTACTGCACATCACAGACGCTTTGCCATTGCACCACCCCGCACCCTTTTTCAAATTTTTTACATTTTAATTTTTGGCAAAATGGGAATCGGCAATTTGGGATTTGGCAAACTGGAATCCTACCCGAAAAAACTTACAGGAAAAAAAGTAAGGAGAAAAAAAATCAGTCAATGGAAAAAAGTATATTTTTTAGGATAATGTGCAAGAGTAGATAAAATATACAGATGAGGGTTTAAGATATCTTATTTTATTTGATGTGTTTCCTTATCTAGCCATTCATTAAAGATAGCAAGTCAATAAATATCATAAAAATTTAATTATTTTACTAAGGCCACTCCATATTTTTAATAGATCTATTATGGGTTCAAAATTTCCAAAAAAAAACTTAGGAAAAAAAAAATTTGTAGCTGCTGTTTCCCCTTGTTTCCCCTATAGACATATTTTTACATAGAAATAACGTTGTAGCCGCTGTGTCCGCTGTGTCTGACAACATGCATCAAATTATAAAATTTGTTTGTAGCCTCTGTTTCCCCTTGTTTCCCCTATAGAAATATTTTCACATAGAAATAACATTGTAGCAGCTGTGTCCGGCAACTTGCATCAAATTTTAAAATTTGTTTGTAGCCGCTGTTTTCCCGTGTTTCCCCTATAGACATATTTTTACATAGAAATAACATTGTAGCCACTTTGTCAGCTGTGTCTGGCAACATGCATCAAATTATAAAATTTGTTTGTAGCTGCTGTTTTCCCTTGTTTCCCATATAGACATATTTTTAAAAAGAAATAACGTTGTAGCCGCTGTGTCCGCTGTGTCCGGCAACATGCATCAAATTATAAGTTTGTTTGTAGCCGCTGTTTCCCTTTGTTTCCCCTATAGACATATTTTTTAATAGAAATAACGTTGTAGCCGCTGTGTCTGGCAACACGCATCAAATAACTTGTTTGTAGCCGCATGTTCGGCAAAATGTACAAAAGATTTTTTCCCTTCTGCCATGATTTTTACCTTCCCCAAACTACGTTTCTCAGTTGTAGTATGTCCCCGGACACAAAATGAATGCCAACTATTTTTTGCGCCGAAACCAGGACATATCTAGTTTATTTGTTTAAGCAGTTGCACAGGTGATGTTGTTTATTAGTCCAATATACATAAGGATTAGTGGTACTCCCATAGGATTTAATAGAGCTGATAGCCGTAGTTATAAATCAAGGGAGATAGTTCTAAGTGAATTGGAAAGAGGTCGATTGCAAAATTTCTTTATTATTTCAATGCAACAATTTTTTTAAGTTAATGATTGATATCATCCGATTTTGAAAATTTATTATTATAGAAGACACAAAAATTAAAATCGGAAATTCCCCACCAAAAACAGTTTTTACATGCCTGAAAAGTATTTGGTGAGGGCATGTACACTAAAGACCTTTATAAGGGGTGAACAACACAAACATTTTGATTGAGAAAATTCAGAGTTATCTCCCCCTGACATTAATCCTAGTTACTTGTTCTGTGTTTTATAGTATACTTATATTATAAGTGAACATATAATAGACAATGACATACATGTACCTTTCAATTATGCTGAATGTCAAGTTCTCTTTTTAAAATTAAAATAATGCAATTTGAAAATCTAATTTTTTTGTGGTACACATGATGCATCTATAAATGAATCATTCCAGTAGAATTGTGTTCCATTCATTAGTTTAGTTTAATCCTTTATATAAAAACAAGCTAGTATCAAAAATTTAAATATTGGATATGACAAAATTACCAGACAAAATTGCACAAGCGACAAGACATTTCTAAGCTTTGCAAAATTTAGGCTATTCTGATTGATAAGGCTTCCGACTCTATAGCGAATATATGTTGCACCCATAAGTGATATAATGTCATTTTAATGGTAACGACCAACAAGTCCCAAAGTCACTCAACAACAAAGAGTTTTATTATTTGTGTTGTGGTGCATTCTATCATAGATCAATACAGTAATAATTATTGAGTCAGTCTGGCCAGATACCACAATTAATTTAGCTTCACCTCGTTGTCCACTGGAAGCAGACGGACAGAATTTTTACCCCCACAAACACATTTTTGCCATTATTTTGAGTTAGCACTGACAGAATTTTCTTTAATTTTGATATGATTCCAGCCTGGCACTGCACTTTGATTAAAAGAAAGATTATCAAGTTTGTGATGGTGCAATTTTTTCAATATCACTTTAAAATATGCCAATATTTCCAAAGAATGCACTACGGCAAATAATTGTTGTCCCGGACCAGTGTCAACAATGGTGAGTCCAGCGATTAGCTACATTAATTATCTCAGTTTCAGGATTTCCATAATTTTCAACTTGACTCAAAAACTGGCCAATTAAATGACATGACAGAATTTTCAATATTTTAGAAAAAAACTTTGTGGATTTCAGGAAAATGATAATCTCAGTTTTAGATGTTTAATGAAATCTCATTTTGACTTTATTCTCAAATCTTGGACTCAAATACAAAATTGACCAATCAGATTTCAGGGAAATTTGATTGAAACTCATTGAGATTTTTTGTGCAAATGAAGCCAGAGAATGTTAAGAATACTATTCTTTTTCAGAATATGAAAATTTGAATAAAACATTAGATGAAATTGATTCCTGGATGACAATGCTAGAAAGTAGAAATGATTCACTATATTCTCAGCTTCAAGAATTACTACAGTCAAGTAGAGAAACCAGACAGGAACTTAAAAAGATGAATGAATCACAGGAAACTGAATCAGGGAGATCCATGGATGAGTCAAAGACTGGAGACAAAAAGGATAGCACAAATACATGATGAATCTCTATTTAGAATTATATTGTCACAGTTATAATCTGGATTGTAAATGTATCTGGAATTTATAAAACTACTGCTAGTTAGAAACCACAGTGTAATTTAAAAGGACCAAGTGAATTGTGTGCAGAGATGTTCTTAATGGCTGTAGCATTGCATTAAAGGATAATTAAGAGTCTTGGATACAATGTTCAGCTTCATATTTTCTCATTTTTTCCAGTGAATCATAGAAACATGTTTTCTGATAGACAATACCATTCTGATTAGCATGATTAGTGTTCATATTTCTATGCCTGAATCCACATCTTAAAGAATTGACAACTAATTTTTTTTTTGCTTAAAGGTGCTTTATTTTCAAAAGTAGCTACATTAAGTCAGCCGTGGCATAAATCAAACAATGCATGAATTGAAAAAAAAGAATCCAAATCCTGACTGTAAAAAAACAAGTAGGAAAGTTCATGCACAATTTGTTATAACTTATAAACACACATCAAGGGGAAAAAGAAGAAAAAAGGGAAAAAATGAGACTTTCAATCATGCCTCCTGGCTTACAAATAATACTGCTGCCTTGATGTTAATTACCAGTACAAACTAAGGAAAGAACCATACATTTGTTTTCAATGAGGTACAATGAGAGTTACCTACCCATTGTACTACATTACTTATGAGATCACTCTATATTGACAATTTTTAAACTAAGAATTAAGTTGCCGCATTCCCAGGCAGGTATGGCTACCCTGTAGTATATGTAGTGTAGCATATGTAAGACTAACTAGTAAGTAATTCATCATTTATTGTTGATCTCATGAATAATATAAACTTAACTCAGGTAACATTGGGAGTGCCAGGATGAGTATATACCATATTTTTGGAATACTATAATGCACGAAAGTATCAGACTTTCATATATATAATTTATGATTAAACAGTTTCCTACATTAAAGGTATAATGATTTTGTGTTGTACCTGTAATTGAAAACTTTCACTTTGAACTTTATGATAACTTACACATGCCTTATACATGAAGTACATGCAAGGGTGAATTTTATACTGATATTTAAATTCAGTCTTGGAAATTTTAAAATTCCATGTTAAAATGTGAACTAAATCACCAAAACCCCTTCCTGTCTTAGGGGTCGATTAAATTATTTTTTATTTACCCTTTTTAGGGGCCTCTTTGAACCATAGGTCTCATGTTTACACAATTTTGTCCAGTTTTAGACCAATGATATTGAAGCATGAATTTTTTGTTCTTTAAATAGGAGGGAAAACTTAAGCATCTCATATTGTAATATGTCGTCTTCCACAGTCTCTTCAATTCAATAACATAAAGCCAATTTCTCTTTGATCCCCAAAAACTGTACATGGGTCTAAAATGCAATATGCATTTATGTGCACACAATTACATAATAAATTCCAGTTCATACTAAGGCTTGGAGACTTATCAATCACTTATATTAACCAGTAGAAGACAGTCATATTGACTATAGAGAGAAAGTTTATGATTTATTAAAATGACCCCATGGTCACAGCATTCATTTTGCGTAAAGATACAGCAGTTAACATTCCAAGTTATTCATGTATAAAGTTTCTTAATGATATCAGAACTTCTGCATCTAGAAATCAGGTATAACCCTTAAAGATTCTCTGTAAATAACAATTCAAACCAAGTGTGAACACAGAAATGTCTTGCTTGAACATTGGAATAGCTGACCGACAAATAAGGACAGACTCAAAACAAAAAGTTGACTTGACTGATATTGAGATCAAGGTCTAGGTAAAATTACTCAAAGAAGACTATCAAGTACCATCAAGATCTAACTACAAATCAAATATAGTGTGTCTAGGTGTAACAGTTGTTGAGATATGGACTTGAATGTAAAAAATTACAAAGTCAATCAACCATAAAATAAGGTCAAGGTCAGATGTCATATAGAAGACTGAAAAGTACTAATATAAAGAATCTAGGTGTGACAGTTGTTGGGAAATGGACATAAGAGTAAAAATATGAAAAGTCACTCAACCAAGAAAATGAGGTCAAGGTCAGATGACACATAGCAGACTGGAAAGTACTGACCAAGATCTAATTAATGACAGACCAAATATGGTGGGTCTAGGTACTATAGTTGTTGAGAAATGGCCCCAAATAAAAAATCGTGTATGATTTAAGGAACTTCCGAAAAGTTTTCTACGACCGCATAAAAATTTGTAATCGTATTATATAATGGGCATGTCATCGGCGACGGCGTCCGTAGACGGTAAAGTTTCCATTTAATTTCTTTTGGTCTATTACTTTGATCCTTTTGAAATTTCAACACAATGATACCCGATATAAAATACAGGTTGAGGTTGATTTTTGGAGATCTAGCCCTGCCCATTTAAGCCTTTTATTTCCCATGACAAAGCCATCATAACAAGCCACAAGCGGCATCTATCTCTTGAGATATATGAGATAAAAAATTACCACGCCCTAATTTCTTTAACTTTTTTTATTTCTCATCTTATTTTGATGGTTTTTTTTTCAAATGATTCCTAATGAAAAATGCAACATAAGTTGCTCCAAGCATTTTTTTGTATTTACAGATTTTTTATAAAAAGAGAAAAGGGTAAAAATGCGATTTTGCAGATGAGATTTTTTAATATTTATCTTCCTATTTTGGTGGTTTTTATTTTCATTTGATTCGTCTCATTGTGAGCATTCAGTGGTTTGTCAATGGATTTCCTCTG
>JAULBM010319456.1:0-13628 GCA_032357055.1 Geukensia granosissima | reverse complement strand
AAAAGATTAATTAAACCGGATTATATCATTATAGCAAACTACAGTCCTTTGTGTCGGATTAACTCAATAAAAATCAATAATACATAATTTCCAGAGTTAAACATTTGCAAGAACATGTACATCAAATAAAGATAAATCGTCCAAATGTTGTCCGAATTTCAAATTTAGAAAATTGATAACCAATGTTTCTTATATGCCGGTCATACAAGTAACAGTATACGGCTAATGATTCGATCCCAGAGCATCGATTGTTTTGTTGCGCTCAAAAATCGTCCGACGCCAGAAGATCTAGTCTTTAATTGTTTCGGAATACTTTGCAAAACTGAGCACGTGGTGCAATCAGCAAATAATAGATCATGCAGTACTGTTGGCAGTAATGTTTACCGGGACAACAGTTTTCTTCTTTGTGCTGCTTGTGTACGAATGAAAAACTTTTGCAAAAACCGATAAAATATTAATGTTCTATCGCAAAACCTTTTACTATATGTATAACAATTTGCATTTTTCCATTGATATATGCAGATTTATCGACTTTATTCTATCATTGTCTATGTGTAAATTATCAAGATTTTTCTGTTAAATAAAAAGGCATATGTGTGTGCTTTTAATGAAACGTTTATTGAAAAAAGAGCAATAACTCAAACTTTTATTATTTTCAAAAATGCAATGGTTTTTATTGAACACAATTTTTTTAAAGATAATCAGATAATTATGGCTTATTTTAGCATTTTAGACACAAATATGTGTTAATTACATAGTTCCATTAAAGCAGTTCATAGTATTGATGACCTTGAAAATCCACTGTATAAAGCTAAGTGAATTAAAACATTTGTGTATACGAATTCATTTACAGACGAGAAGTAGGTCACTCTTGTTCGAACTTAGCAACACGGAGTAACAAGTTAAACTTTCTTCATATCATGATTGCATACTCTGTAAAATAGAAAACCACAAACTAAATTGTACAACAAAAACATTCACAGTTCTTAATGACAGTTGTAAACATAAAATCGCATGTTGACAGGACAGATATATAAAAAAACAATCACATTTCGACAGGAGAACACTACCCAAAAATAATTCACAGTTATACAGGACCGCAATGCACAAAAATAATCGCAGTTCGACAGGAGAGCATTACACAAATATACTCACAGTTCGACAGGACAGCAACACACAAAAACAATCGCAGTTCGACAGGAGAGCATTACCCAAAAAATATTCACAGTTCTACTGGACCGCAATGCACAAAAACAATCGCAGTTCGACAGGAGAGCATTACCCAAAAATTATTCACAGTTCTACAGGACCGCAATGCACAAAAACAATCGCAGAACGACAAGAGAGCATTACACAAAAACAATCGCAGTTCAACAGGAGGTCATTACACAAAAATATTCAAAGGTCGACAGGACAGCAATACACAAAAACAATCATAGTTCGAAAGGAGGGCATTAAATAAAACATTTACAGGTCGATAGGACAGCAATACACAAAAGCATTTACATTTCGACGAGACAGCAATACACATAAACATTTACAGTTCGATAGGACAGCAATACATTTAAATTTAAATTACTTTTATAACAAATCTTTCGATTCAACCACAGAAAGGTGCAGAAAAGCCATCTTTCACCAAAAATGATACATAACTATTGTAAAATATTTGGTCACTTATTTATATATTAATTTTTACAGTTGTATTTTACATTACAGATTTTTAAATTTTGTCTATGTCATATCAATTAGATATAAGTGGCTTTTAATAAATGAAATTTGTTTCATATTTTCAGCCTACCGAGTATACGCAGACGGTGATTACTGGGCAGGCGAACCAGATTCTCAATATCTACCAACAGACAAACGGTAAACGTTAACTTTGCTTCATGTTAATTATGTCTGTATCCATATTCTTTTACGAAAATGTTCTTTGATAAAATAAAATTATATAAAAGAAAGAAAAAATTTATCGGTTTTGAGCTATTCGAATGAAAAGTCCTCAGCAGATTTTCCGAACGTAAGAAGTTTTTTTTCCCTTCTCAAGTAAAGAATTTTCCATTCCAATTTTTTTAAAAACATGCACATCACGATTTCTTACGGAAAAGCTGTATTGTTTTATTTCTGTTTTAACCAAATTGCTTTACAATAATTTGTATGTGAAAATGAAAAGATATTGGGCAAACATCGGAGAGTATTTTAACTACGAGCACAATAGAGATCATTTACAAAGCAATAGGTCTCCACAAGTCCTCCAACTATTAAATTTCGATGAATAGGTCTTTCAGTATCATCCTATTAAAGTTGTATCTGGCATCTCATTTTAAAACCAAGATAGCTGCCACAGCAAAAAATGTTTTAACATGGAACCTTATTTTAATTTGAATTTGAAATGTTGTCTGAAACTGTTGAGGTAATTGCATAAAAAATTTAAGGAATTTGTTAGACATCTACCAAAATTTCCCTAGCATTTCAAAGCAAACATGTTTATAAGGATCAAACTGTAGTCACTTTCAGATGTGAGCCCCTGGGTAATCAACTTATTTTGATTGTGATATTTATTAACAATTAGGTATTCGGCGATTTAAGATCATTACAATGGGTTGAGTAAAAAATTTCTTAACGGATTTGAAACTGTGCAATGCGGCAGACAAGAACTGTTTAACCCTAAAGACACGGTTTTTGGTATGATCGGCATTTTTTCTGGATTTGGTTGTTTTCGTGTTTTGTTTTTATGTTGTTCTCGAACTTACCATGGCTTTCGATTTGACTTCTCTTAAAACATCTCAAGTTTTTCTTTTGAAATTCTGCATTTATGCGGTTTTTCTCTAGAGACTGGTTGAGACTTCTCTATTTTCATCCATTTCAGTAGGCGATATGGCACGGTTTCTTAATACCAACTTAATATTTGTTCTTTTTGTTATATTTCGAATTGTTTTTGTATTTTACTGTGCTGAAATATCATTAATTTTTATTTTCAGATATGCTATGTTATCGTACAGTTTCCGGCCGCAGAACCATTACGGGGCTCGTAGGAGATACCGACCTTATCAGAAACACTATAGGTACATTTACAAGTATTCTTACAAGTATGTACAAATGACACAAACAAACAAATTTTATTTTTAATCATTTTTTGTTGTCTTTTGGTCATTTTATCTTTGCTTTACACACATTATCTAACTATTGCATTGTTATTTGTCTATAGTCAAGTTTTTTTACACGTTCGTGTAGACGTAATATCTCATTCAAACCACATTGCAGAAAAGGAGAAAAACTATTTTCCAATAAAATATTCCAAAAAGTTTGTTTTTCCACGTAGACAATACTATCTGGTAGCAACCTGGATTGCATTCCAAAAGTATAATAACGGTTATCTTGTTTTTATTTACATTGTGAAAACTAGTTTATTCTTATCTCTTATCTTGTATTCTAAAAAATTAAGAGGTAGTTTTACATTTGGGAAAATTGTACTGCCGCATTGTAGTATATGTTTGTTTTAAATGTATGTCATATAAAAGACTTTTACTTTAGAAATATTTTTATATGAAGTTTCCTTTTTGTTGATTGGTGGTTGCGTTTGAAATGATTTTGCGGTGCTCATTAGTGGACCTATTTGTATGCGTTATTATATATATATAAGAGGGACAATAGTTTCAAATATGTATTTGTTTGGCTTTCTTTGTGTGTTTTCTTAGCATGCCTAAAGTTCTCAATTTATACACCGAAAAAATAGATAATGCTCAGTGTGTTCTCGTGTTTTGGCTTGTCCGTACTGATAACCTTCAAGAAACTGGACTGCAGGTTTAAAATTAATTTCAACGTTATTTGCATAGTTTTATTTTGATATGACATAACTACAAATAATTCTGTGAGTCTTGACTCAAAAATATTAAGTATCTAGGTCATATAAAAGCATTATATTTGTGTATTGTAGGTATAGAATGATAGAATAAACCAAAACATTTATTAATTTATTGCTTTGAAATGGATGAAAACAAAAATAGAAGATGAGGCATGATTGTCCATGAGACAGCCATTCACCAAATAAATTACCGTCGAATAAAATCTTCTATAGATCCCATTAGGGCCTTAATTAATGAACCAGAGTCAATACCATTACGTAAATTGTAAACGACCCAAAAATACAAAATGTGAAACTATTCATTCAAAAATCACGACAATCGCCTAGTCTATTGAAAATTGTTGAACAAATAACAATAAATGACCAATTAATCAACTACAACCACTGGATTACAGGAACATAAAGTATGTTGTGGGATTAAACCATTTTGTGAGCGCTCAACCTTCCCCTTACCTGGAACAGTGGTGTGACAAAACACCAATAAAACAAACTATCAAATCGGTTGAAATGGATTTAACAAGTGAGATCTATATTGAAAACCAACAAAAAATACACTTGAAACAAACACATAGCATAATACAGCAAAAGTATTGACCTTGAAAGATTACTCGCAGATGCTGTGTGCTAGTTCTGATATTAATGGTTTTTAATTACTTACATGTGTTTATATAACATTAGCATATCCCTTATTAATTCCTTCAGATATTAGAAGCACAATGTTTGGATATTGGATCAAAGTGTCATGTTCTAAATGTTAAAGAATGACTTGCGAATTGTGTCTAGATGGACAATTCAACATCCTAAGGGTTTTAGTATACATCGAAAAGAAAATGTTTCTGCATGAATACTACGATTTTTATATCTTCCTTCAAAACTTTAATAGTAGGGAAAAAATGTTTTTTCTAAAAATCTAATCATGTAACACTCAGTCTTACCAAGTACATAACATTGAAACCTAGGACATCGATAGAAATTTCTTATTAAAGGGTTGTTTTTGTCTCCAACAGGTTCGCTTCAACAGGAAAAACCTAAAGTCAGTGTTCTTTTCCTGCCTCCTATCATTTTATGTTCACCATCATGAATTAGTTGATCTCTGTTAAAGACTTGTCGGGCGTTCGTCTTTTTAAACTTGAAAACGTTCTAATTTATATTTTGATTCATAGCTCTTGTAATAACCATTTGATCGACATACAAGTTATTCTATTTTATTTAAAATTACTGTAAATTAAGCTGTTTTCAGCTTCGGGTAACTGCAGAACGAGAATGAATTTGCTCTCCATTTATTCTAAATTTCTTTGAGTGTTACATTCACGATTTACGCCTTTTATCTACTACTCCTTTGCTTTGAGCTGATGAGCTTTTGAATTTTGCGTTTTTATATATAGATTTCTTCTTTGTTTTATGAATATGATACATGTATTACTATTTCAACAGGGTGCTTGCATGCTTTGACTGTTTTACTATCGAATTATCAAAGCTGACATTGGTTCTTTTTTCTGTTCGTTTTTGCGATACCAAATCAAAATAATCTCAGGCATGGGAGATTACTCTTACTTTAAGTCTTTGATAATAAACTTTAAAATATCCCAGTTTATAGTAATATTTAGTTCTCCGTTAGTTGTGGTATTTTCAGACAGTAAAACTACATGTTTGTTTTGCTAAACATTATATGCACTGTTAAATGCAGCATAAAAATGCTTTTAAGCTATTTGTAAACGAAATTTTTATACCGAACCTTACTGAATGTTAAATTAATATTATCTTTTTACAGTCATAATCAAAATTATGATAAACCTTGGATGAAACTTCCAAACATGTGGTGCTTCAGAAAACCATGCTCAACGTCCAATGATTGTTGCAGAAAACACAATATTTGTGACGCAAGCGCAAAAAGGTGCATTGACTGTTGGTATGGATACCCATGTAAACGGAATGCTGACTGCTGTGACAGATTTCCAACCTGCGATGAAAGGAGTAATATTTGTAAAAATTGATCTTCTATGAAAATCAAACAAAGCTATGAACTCTGTCCCCATTTTCCTTTCATTTGTAAAATTGTTCATAAATAAAGGCTTTATTTCTTGTAAAACTGAGTTATTGACCTCGATTTAATATAACTATCTATATTCTATGTCAGAGTCTGTTGGAGCGTGTAAAAATGTTGCAAAAGAAAAACTGTCAACTGTTTTCGTATAAAATAAATGTTTATTTGCAGATTGAAAAAAGTGCAAATAACTTACAGTAATACTTTTTAGCAATCATAATGTACTTTAAGCTGCGCCGAGTTTTTAATTCTCTACGGGGATTTTACATTATAAAATTAGCCATTTTTTTACTGGAAGTGGCTTTTTGCACTCGCTAGCACGAGACAGGGAGTACACATTGTCAGCGCTAAGTAATAATTAAGTTATTTAACTAGGATTAAATATCCTGCAAAAATGCATAATGGCGCACCCGAATAAAATTGTAAATGTCATATTCTGGTACGTATTGCAAGCGGTTGTCCGATTAAAAAAATGTGCGTAATTTTTCAAGTTACTTTATCTGGGTCAAACTTCAGCGCTCCCGCCAAAAACAAAGATGGCAAACTCTCAACGTTTAATCCCCGTAGAGAATTACAGAGGCAGATAAAAGTATGTAAAACACTTTTGCAAAGAGTTAGTTCTGGACCATTAATCGTGAGGTAATTCTTTCTTTTGATTTAAAAAAATTCAAAGGCGAAAATGCACAAATTATTTTATAAAGCCCGATATTCGCACTCCAGAAAAGCTTAACATAGAGTATAGCCATCATGGTTCTACATATTTTTTACTCTTGAAAGTGTTTATTGTGTTAATCCTCCTTAATTATTATGTCGCAAGACAACCGCTTTCTCAATTTATACTTAATTCAACTTATTGATTGAGCCCAGATGGTCCGGAAGGATAACCAGTTCCTGCCACTAACTGACCAGTATAATTCATTTATTAAGTATATCTATTCAAGATGATGCACATGGTTTTAACCGTTTTCATTTGCTACCAACAAGTCCAGTATAATAAATGTGAAGAAGTCTGTGTTCTACTTTCTTCTGTTTGCCTAAGAAATTATTTCGGTTTTATTTAGAGTTTTCTGGGGGTTTTTTGGTGGGGGGGGGGGCGATGCAATGAATTCTTATATCAAACAAAGGTCTTCTACTTTGTTTGCTGCCTTTTTTGAATAACAAGGTTTTCAAAAGTTTTTAGTTGATATATTTTGACAATTTAGTAGATACATCTGCTGCTGGATCATATCCCCAGAGGGTTATTACTACCCCAGTTGTCAGACCTTGTTTTTACAGAAATTTGCTGCATTTGTTAATTTTTTAGCACTTAAAATACGGAAAGGCCTAGAAAAGTTTGCCTTTAGTAGTTGTCCCTGCCGTCGGATTTGGTTTCCTATTTCGATTAGTTTGGATTGGGTGATTTTTTTGGTATGTTTAGATCTTGGACTTTTCCTGTTAAGGGTCTAATGCTACTAGTGATAGGTTGCTCCTTAAAATGAACATAAAGCATATCAAATTTCTCCACATTTATTCAAATTATTGGTAATTTTGTATTTTAAGACATTTCATTGTTGATCAAAATAAGCAAAAGACATTTGTAGGCCAGATTGCTAGTTTTTCAGATAAAAGCATTCATAAATTTTAGGAGAAAATAGTTTCTGTCGGTATTACCTAGGTTTCGTCTTCAAGGGGTTATCTATTAAAACATATTAAGATATACAAGGAATTCATGAATATTTCTAAAATGGTGTTTTTGTGTGTTTCGTGAAATTTTAAAAAGAAAAGTACGTCAATGGAATAGCTTATTTAATGCTGTAACTTGGATATTTTCGGAGGTTTTCAAGAATCTGACAAAATAGCTAAATATGAACAGCGAATATCCTTAACGCTAAATAATGTCATAACCATACAATATTCAAATTTTAATTATTAAGAACGATAAACATGTGCTAAATACAATTGACAATTTGTTTAATTTCATTTCATTTCTTATGTTTGATCACAACATTTTTTCGTTCCATTTTTCTTTTTATTTTTGCAATTTTTCTTGTCCGAGCATATCTATGGACCTAGCTCACTGATATTTGGCCAGATATTTGATACCTATGTGTAGATGTGTAACATGTGAATAAAACAATTTCAAAACGGCCGCCATAAAACTCTAAAAAGTTAAAGATTTATTATCTTGCAAACTGCAGCCTAGAAAAGGAAATACTTTAAATTTAACAAAAATCGGAAAGCTAAGTGGATGTAAGTTATGCAAACAGCGGGATCTTTTCCCCCATAATGTTGTCTGAATTCGGTAAAACTCAACGGGGTTCGATATAAACGAAAATTGATGTTTTGGGTATTTTAACGTGTAGAATGACATTTGAACTTAACTTCCAAGGCAAAAACTTCTCAATTTTTGAAGTTTGCCTTATTCATGCTGCATATGTTTTTCATATTGGTAAAATCTTATCCCGCTACATATGAGAAACTTGCAACTTCCATTAGAAAAGATAGCAGCTATGGTTGAATGGAAACAGGGGTATGAAATACAATGCTTCTTGGTGACCCTCATCAATGCCAGCAAAGGCAATAAAATATGCCAAAATACGAGAAACGAAAGACAAAGGAGAACATGGTCAAATGAAGATACATTAAATATTAGTAACTCTTTTTCCCCGAAAGATATTTGAATATCGTATAGGAAAGATATCTTGTGAAAGATCTGTGTTAATATCTAAAAGAAAGAACATAGAATATATTGTAGGAAGACCCGAACCACATATAACATACGTCTATACCAAAGTATTCAAAAGCCAAAGTCATTTGCGTGTAAACGCTTTAATGGATTGACCTTCATCAATCACAATAAGGGCCAAAAAATACAAAATTACCAAAGTTAAATAGATATGGAAAATTAAGGTATGCCATATGTACATTTCAAGGAGTAACCTCTCATCAGTAGCATTAGAGCCAAAAGTAGGAATATCAGTCAAACTTTCCAATTATATTCATGGACCAAATCATGACGTAAAGAACACCGATAAGCAAAATATAAGATAACAATTAGGGAAATTAACAAATTACAATGTTGGACAGATGTAAACTGTATTTTCCAACAAACATTCCAGTATCCGAAAATAAATTCGAGCAAACAATTCAAGTTTTTTACGAACTCCACACGTCTCAAGAGAAAAACTCCGTTACAATATTTGAAAGGAAGAATATTGAATATATACCAGGAAGACAAATCCACATCTAGCATATTTTTGTAACAAATATTCAAAAACCAAATTTTAATGGCGAATAAAGCACTTTCTGGATTTACCTTTATTAGACATGCTAACTCGGTTTTTCGTGTAAAATGTGTTTGAATTTTATGGTTTTTTATTTCAGTGTCCAAAAAGTAATGATATAATACTTTTAGTATTATTCTATATATTATTAACAACATCATCTGTTTAACAAAGAAGATGTTTCGTTTAGCCCCATATTTGGCCTTCATTTTAGATGATGTTATCACCAAACTTTAAATTGTTATGAAAATGGTGTTTAAAACAGTCTTTTAATGATTCATAACTTAAACGTATATATTTGTTATTATTTCGACAAAACAGCAGTACACATTTGACCATTTCAACAAGAATATGAAATTGTCTGTAAAAATCTTTTTTGGCTTTTTGTTAATAAATATACAAAAACAAAAACATCACGAATTTATTTTAAAGTAATCGACCTTTTTTATCAAGTTGTCGGATGAACCAATCATACTTTGTCCAATGCAACACAAAATCAAAAATATAAATATTCAGATGAGGATATTATATGTTATTCGGGATCTTCACAGGGATTAGGGCTGGTATTCCCTGTCAGTGTTTAATATTTCCTGTGTTTAATATTCCCTGAGCTAATGACAAAGGGAATATTCTAACGCTGACAGGGAATATCAACCCGTATCCCTTGAGAAGCCAGAATAACAAATATATTCTGTAAAAGTAATCTTTATAAAATGCAAGAAAACATGAATTATTCTCATGGTTGAAGGATTACTTCTCGATCACAACTGTCAACAATTATACAACAATTATACAACCCAAGAAACATACTGCTTAAATCGGCACACACAAAATAATTTTTCACTTATTATAGTTTGTTGAAAAAATTGCGAGATGATAAGTAGACGTCATTTTTTTAACAGTTTAAATATCCTCTTCCTTACCCAGGGAATACGGTCTGATATCTCCGGATTGATTAACCAATCAAAATCCTGTAAATATTTAGACATTCTACATTTCCAGTGAATACACACGCCAAATCGGTCTTCAAAGATCTAAGTGTTGCTAGACATCTCTCTGAACTACATGAGAAATATTTTTTCGTCCTCGCCATTAATGCCTAACAACATTGTTTTTGTTTGTAAATCACACTACATGGAATGCTTGTTAAATTCTACGATCACTTGGTGGGTGGCTGTCTCATGGACAATCATGCCACATCTCCTATTTTTATATTGATAAAGGAATTAATAAACCAAAGAAGAAATCATTGACAATCATCGGTCATTTTACTGGATTCCAAAGTTTCACAATTGTCCTTGCAAGAAACGTTACATTTCAGGGTCTGCCAAATGCTCTACAAAACCTCTTTCCAAGTAACTGAAAGTTATTCTACTAGTAGTAAAAAACTGGCTCCAGAGTGTCAACAGCCATTCTAGAAGTGGCGTGAATCAAATGTGGATGCTAAAAAATTTCAAAGTTCTGTTAGAATGCCTCAAATCAAGGTCCCTTTCCTCTTGCAATAGCATTGAAACATTTGATTATTCAAGTACTATTCCAGATTCAAAACTCAAGGAAAAATTATGGCCCTTAGTTCACCTCTGTTTTGTTTTTAAAAAAGATGGCAAATGCAGAAACAAATATTTGGTTCTGGGGAGGGACAAAGAATTCCTGACAAATTTTTTGTAATTTTTGGTGGACGTGTGTTTAAACAGAATGTAGGCATTCCAATGGGGGGCAACTGTACATCCCTTCTCGACGATTTATTCCTTTATTCGCATGAAGCTGACTTCATACAACAGAGCCGTCTACAGAGAAAAGAGAAAAAATGGCTCAATATTGGGTTCACGTTTCGCTATATAGGTGATGTCCTTTCACTGAATAACTCTAAATTTGGTTACTATGTTGACCGCATCGATCCCATTGAACTTGAAATGAAAGATACTACAGAAACTGAAAGGTCTGCTTCTTACCAATTCTTACACCTAGAAATTGATAGTAAGTGCGCATTAAGAACAAAACTTTACGACAAGAGAGATGACTTTGGTTTTCCGAATTTTAATCTTTCCGTTCATGGCTAGCAACATTCCAGCCGCACCTGAATACAGAGAATATATTTCCCAGTAGATAAGCTACTTCAGGACTTGTGCTACCTATTGGTATTTTATTAATAGAAGGTTGCTGCTGACAAGAAAGCTACTGAGCCAAGGGTTTCTCTGGGAAAATTAGAGTCATTACTCCGGAAATTTTTTGGTCGCCCTCATGATTTGGTTGACCGGTATGAAATATCCATTTCACAAATGACAATGGATATCTTCCGACTGTCATGATAGCCGTTCCTATACTGGTTGTGACTAACATCGATTGTGACTATATACCGGTTTTGACTACTGAGTGACACCATGGTCTTGTCTGTCTTCCGACTTAACGATTTATGTCTGCCCATTTGGTATCTTCGATTTTTTATAGATTTTCGTATTGGCAGTGTCTTTGTTGGACATTGACATTTCAATGGGCACTTATTGTGCTTCTCTTGTTGTGTTTGTGGCGCTTTCATAGAAAAAAGAAAGTATATAGGTTAACCCAAACCTTTTATTTCAGCTTCCATTATTCTTTTCTCCCACTAATCAATGCAAGATTATGTGATTATCTTCACCTGGTCAGCGAAAATGAGCTTGAAATTGAAGAAACAACAGACACTCTCAAGCTTGCCTTATACATTGATTTTCTATGACAATTACATTCGAATAGGCAATTTCTGTTCATTTCATTTTTATCAAATTCTTAACAGAGCTTGCTCCATAATTGAAGAATCACTCCATACATTTCACGATCGACACAACAGTAGAGTATGAGTTACAACGATGACGACGGATCTTTCCCTGTGAAGTTTCGAGGCTGTTCAATTTCTCAGCCTGGGGTAGTAAACCATCGAATGACTATAACCGGGTTCGAAAATGGACAATGTGGGGGGTGTCTTTAAAGAGACAGGAACTGCTAACCCTTTCGGATCAACTGATTCACCCTTGGTTTTTTGTAGGGTCCGGATTGTCCATAGTATGTTTGTTTTAGGTTTCATGTACAATATATGTATCATGTTTTTGAAGATTTCCGTTTCTGTCGACTTGTTCAATTTTGTCTGAACCTTCGGGTTTCTTTTCCTTCATCTTACCCAAAGTTTGGTTCTGATGTTTTTGTTCGATCTTTATCGAATTTGAAAAAATGTTTCAAATTTTATATTACAAATTTTTTTTAGTTTTTTCATATTCAAGGGAATTTCAATAAGCCAATGACCGATGAAGAACCAATTAAACTAATAAAACTGTTGGATTCTCTTTTTACAGAAATTTTTATCATTTTTTTGACAAATTCTTAACAACTCTTGTCCATTCAAAAACAAACTCGTTTTTATTTTCTTATTTAAAATATATACATATATTTCTTATCAAATTAATTACTTTCGGCATAAACTTTATAATTAAAAAAAAACGAAAAATCTACTCGTTGCCCAACTCAATTAAATATAAGCGATTGTTTAGAGAATGTTATATTGATATTAGGCGAAGATATTTTATGCAGGTTGACAGCAAATTGACAAACAAAAATAAAAAACCATTGGAAGCATGTAACACACTGACCGACAGTATTAGTTCCGATATTAACGATATAAAAGTTGGTAAACTGAATCAGCAGATAAACAACAACTTTACTGTACCAAACATCTGAGATATATAAATCAAACGTCTAGAAGTTTTATTTCATATTTCTTAGTGAATGATTAAATCACAAAACATTAAATTAATTGGATATTTAATGTTTTACGGGAGATACGGATTCTTCGATTTGCGAACTAATTCACCGGATTCACAATATCTGTAGTTCTTTTTTCTCGTCTCTCCATCTTTGATCAATATTGGCTCACATCCATACCTTCCGTTGGGAACAAATATACAACCTTCTGGACCAGCCATCAAGCCTGCATAGTATCCAGTACTACAAGGTAAAAAAGAGGCAAGATTTCTATCGTGTACAATTTGGTTGATAACTTTAAAGAATATCATTGTTTTTCTATAAGTACTACGTGTATTTACACCAATGTCATCACTCTTTCAAGATTTTTTAGTTAAGATATTTAAACAAAAAAGTATCTTGCGGGTTTATGTAAATATATACTCACGGAAAAAAGAAACTGTGCAAGATTTTCGCATTAATTAAAATATATATCAAATATTTATTTCCAGCAATAGTTACAAAAACATCATTAGAGAAAATTTTTTGTCTCGTAAACAAATCTGCATGACTTTGATTTAAAAAATGTCAATGTGCGGCCATTTGAAGACAGTGATGATGAAAACGAAATTCACAAGCGTTAGTAACGGGTATGTCCTCCATTTGCATCGATTCATGCAACACAACGTCGCCTCATTGATGACACCAGATTACGAACAAAAGCTTGTGGAATGTTATTCCAGATGTTGAC
>JAULBM010319435.1:0-13629 GCA_032357055.1 Geukensia granosissima | reverse complement strand
AATCAATCAAATAGACATAGAGATACAACATATCGATCGGATCACTCGAATAGGCAGTACGTCAGTACTTTGATTAAAACTTGCAATTAATGTATAAAATTTCGGTTGATCTTTTCGCCCCGTATAATAGAGAGTTCCAAATTAAGTAGCTATTGGCTTGATAACAGATAATTTTACATTCTTTTTGCAGCGACACTAAAGGAATAACTTTGACACAATAATATCAGACATTAATGCAGACTGAATTACTTTAAATCAATTTGAAAAACGTGGCTTGTAGATTTTTATACCTAGAAACCAAAGCTGCTGTTTTCTCAGATAGTAATATTCATAGTATAAATATGAGTTTTAATGATAAACAAGAAGAACTTGTAAAAATCACAAATTTTTAGGTGTGACCTTTGCATATGATGGAAGTTGGACAACATATATCGATAGTATTATTTCGTTTGGCTGTTAAAATAATAATTGTTAGTCGTAAAAATAAGTTCATTTTATCATGATAAGCCATTGTTAGAATAGTAACCTAAGCTTTATTGGATGGATTATTTAATAGATACATGCGTGCAAAATGAGTTACCGGTGATTCGTAAGGAAATTTGGTGAGAAAAAATTTAATTAGAATCTTAAGATTTGTGACAGAACTCATTTACTTTGCTAATATAGATGTATTGTATTAATAAACATGATGGGACACACTATCAAATGGACGAAAAACTTGCATACTGACTTTTTAAAAATAAGATTCATCATAATATATGTCCAGAATATTTATGCAATTGTTCTTCTCCAGTGAAAGTTTTCAGTCTTAGAATAATGCTTTAAAATACTTTCAATATGCAGAGCTCAGTCTATTCATTTTCTATCAACCATATTGGTATACTTTTAGATCTCTTGAGGGAGACTTGTCAAAGGCTTCATAAAATTATTGATCCATAAAAACGATGTCTTCAATATACTGGTACAAGTAGTCAAAAACAGGCAAAATTTAAATAATTAATAAATAATGATAATCAAACTGGAGGCTCTCGGGCGTTTGTAATAGCTTTGTTATGGCAAAAATATTGTCGTTTCAAGCTATTTTCATTCCAAAACTATTCCAAGTGAAATTCCTAATATTTCAATGTAAACTAAATCTGGCCGTGGTGGTTGTATTGGATGGCCCATTGACATATTAAAACAAAGGGGACCTTCACATGACCATTCCACCATTCTTAAATCAAATCGTTTAAAAATGTCAAACCTTCCATTGGATCCAGTGTTTAACTCAGACAAGCAAAAACGACCTGGTTATATGACGCCTGCCAAAACTGAACACAGGTTTTTCATGCAGATCATTTAAGAATCATTCAAGTCAAAATTGGCTTCATTTGGATTAGCAGTTTTTGAAAGATGACAAAATAGTGAAGTACCCATAGGCACAATTTTAAACCAAGTCCAGCTTTGGATTTACATTCAGCAAATCTGAACACATATTGGAAAAGGCCACCCAACGACAAATCTTTCAAAGTTTGGTTGTACAAGCCAAACATGTATTTTTATCTTATTTTTTTAGATGGAATAAATCCACTTTGGATTTAGGCAGTTTTAATTAAACTGTCAATGGATGATAGTCAATGTCCATTGTTGAGATATACGTCATTTCTTTCCCTAAGAAAGATGACGGTTTCTTGATTTATGAGGCTTAATTTGCAAAATAGTATTGGAATCTAAAACGTTTTTTTTTCGCCAGTGTAAACGTGAAGACAAAGTAACCATTGTGTATTGAATTGGTTTATCACTTAGGGCCTATTCACAAAACTACATGTATATTAATCCGAATTATCTCGGGTAAATATGGCTCAAGTCACTTTTCGTTTATGCCATGTTTAAATTAATCAGGATTAACTTGATCGCCATTTATGCAGGTGAAATTAATGCGGTTCAAGTTAATCCTGATAAACAAAATCAAGCATGTTTGACTTACGACAAAACAAATTCAATGCACATGAAATACATTCCAACGTAAAAAAATGCTGAATGCGCTTCCAACAATGCCTATTAGGGGCGATCGAGTCATCAATTAAAAAACCCGTCTTGATTTAACATTGATTTATCGATATTTAAGTTATACGCAAAACCAAGTCCTGATATTATGATTTATTTGGTCGACCGACTCGCTTGTTTTAGGGTGAGGCGTTAGCCAAACCTTTAAACAATCGAGGAGACCGAAATTTTGAAAATGGAAACAATATTTTCATTAAATGATTATAAAATTAAATAATAAATTTTGGCTTTTGAGTACTCTTTTTTTCCATTACGATAAGCATACAGCGTATACATTTTATGACCCCGCGACAAATTGTCGGGATGGGTGACATATTTATTTACCCCTGTCGGTCCGTTCGTCCGTTCGTGCGTCAGGATTAAACATGATCATGGCTTGTCCGGCTATCTCCTCGAACAGTTTTTGTACTACATGTTAATATTTTTGCAAGATGTTTCTACCTATGAGGAAGGTGTGTAGGGCCAAAGGATTATATAACCCATATTGGTGATAATTACACTTTGACAATTTTACAGTTCTTTGAAATATATGGATCATGGCTTGTCCGGCTATCTCCTCGAACAGTTTTTGTTCTACATCTAAATATTTTTCAGGATGTTTCTACCTATGATGAAGGTGTGCAGGGCCAAAGAATTTCAATTTTCATGAATTTTTACCAAAATCGGTGATAATTACACTTTGTCAATTTTACAGTACTCGGAAATTTATATAAATCATGGCTTGTCCGGCTATCTTTTCGAACAGTTTTTGTACTACTTTTGAAAATTTTTTGCAGGATGTTTCTACCTACGATGAAGGTGTGCAGGGCCAAAGGATTTCGATTTGCGTAAAATATTACAGAAATTAGTGATAGTTACAGTTAGTCATTTTACTAATAAATATGTGGATCATTGCTTGTCCGGCTATCTCCTTGAACAGTTTTGTATTACATCTTTCAGCATGTTTCTACCTATCATGGAGATGTGCATGGCCAAAGGAGTTTGATTTTCCTTTCTGATCATGCAAACAAAGTCTAAATACAAAAATAAACATATTCTTAATTTTGCAAATCTCAAGCGCGGGGGAATCAGTGTCTTACAGACACATTTTTTTTCAAACTTTTCACGAATAGCAAATGATTCTGAATGGCGAATGCGGGTGCTCGTGTGACAACAGAACCCTCTAGTTATTAGTTTAAGTTTGATGTCTGCAACATTTTTATACACTGCATTTAGGTGATCTGTCTGGTCAAAACGAGTAAATGGGTTTTTGTATTGTTAAACTTATTTTTTTAGATAAAATAAATCCACCAAAGAACTTACAAGTGTATATCACTGGAAATACTGTGAAGTTTACATGGACAATAACCGACCCTGCTGTATCACTTGTTACACTTACTGTATTAAACGTGCAAAATAATATATCATCATTGAGCAATCACGTGCATATGCCAGAAACGTCATTTGAAACTACTACATTACCTCCATGTGAAGAGTATATCGTACAGGCTAAATCTTACAGAAATGATACAAGGATACATTCAAATATAACTGAGAAGAAATTTTGGCTAACAGGTTAGTACGACATTTCATATCCTTTAGACCACTATATATATCCTCATGTTAATCAACTTTATTTTCTTTTAGACCACTTTATATTTCTTGTTTGTTAATTAACTGTATTTTCTTTTGGACAACTTTATATTCCTTTTTGTTCATAAACTTTATTTTCTTTTAGACCACTATATATTTCTTTTTTGTTAATAAAGTATATTTTCTTTTGGGCCACTTTATATTTCTTTTTGTTAATCAACAGTATTCGTTATGCACTATGTAACAATTATGTGTGTACTTTGGATTCAGACAATAAAACTGTCAATGGATGATAGTCAATGCCAAAAGCAGCTATACTGCATTTCATTCACTAAGAAAGATGACGGTTTTTCGATTTTTCAAAAAATAGTATTGGAATCTAAAACGTTTATTTCGCCAGTGCGAATGTGAAGACAAAGTAACCATTTTGTATTGAATTGGTTAACCTATTAGGGCCTGTTCACAGTATTATATTAATCCGAATTATTTGATTTACCCGAGATAATTCTGATTAATATAGTATTCTAATCAGGCCCTTAGAGATAAAGCAATTCAATACACAATAGTTACTTTGTCTTCACGTTCATACTGGCGAAATAAACGTTTAAGATTCCAATACAATTTTTTGAAAATTAAGCCTCATAAATCGAGAAACCGTCATCTTTCTTAGTGAATGAAATGCAATATACATTGTAACTGCCTTTGGCATTGACTATCATCCACGCTCAATCACATGTCGTTCACACCATGTTAAAGTTAATCAGGATTAACTTGATTGACATTTATGCAGGTGATTTAATCCTGATTAACAAGATTTAAAGTACATTTAGATTTACGTCAAAGCAAATTCAATGCACATTAAACACATTCAAACGTAAAAAAATGCTTAATGCCATTCCAACAATGCGAATTAGGGGTGAACCCGGCATCAGTTATAAAACAAAACGTCTTGATTTAACATTGATAAATCGATACTAACTTATATGCCTACTAATGGCAGGAATTATTCGACTGTGAGATTTTTTGTGCTATTTGTAACAATATTTTAGCTTTGAATATTTACCCTGGATTCGTTTTCTATCGACCGGACCATCAGTCAGTATGCTTATGTACCAGTTTGGATTTGAATGTGTGCATGTGCTATAGCGATAGGTAGTTAAATTTACTGTTTTCGTTGGTGCCTTCTTCCCGGTCTTTAAGGTTTTCTGAATATTTTGATGACTTTCTGTCTTTCGAACAGTAAATATCTTAAATATGATACTATTAAACTCAGTATGATTTTTACAGTAGATATTTTGTTAAGTATAACCTATATCTCATGTCGCTCACTATACTGCTTTAAATATTACATATGATAACATTTTAAACTGATGCATTTTCGATCGCATTTAGTTCGTTTGTTGAGACATCTACGTCTCGTTCGTTCCTTGGCCGTTAAGATCTAGTAAGGAGATACGAGGTCCCTGTAGTCAAACTTTGTTGCCGATTTGCAAACGAATCGTAATCCGAATATATCGGCAGTGGTCTGATACTTTTAGAGATGCATTGTATTGCAAGATCGACTATCTGTAACAGCACATTAGAAAATTCGTTTTCCTCAACACACTTTATTTTCAGCGAGTCATTCAACAATCTTATTAAGAAGTTCAATTTTAGGTTGAGGAAATTTCTTTAATCCTTTCATTTAGGCGCTAAGGCAATATCTTTCGTCTTCCGTTTGGACTTTTTGAACTAACAATACGTTTTGAAGAAATCATGTCATATTTACAGAAGTCAAATTGTTGTATCTACAAGCAAGTCATTGAACAATCTTATTAAGAAGTTCAATTTTAGGAGAAATTTGTTTAATCTTTTCATTTAGGCGCTTAGAGCGTTTCACAAGGAGTGGTATTCTATATTAAACATTAAAATATCCAAATAATTCATAAATGCAATTTGATGAATATCATCGAATAAATTGAAAATTTATACTTTTTTTCATATTCACGTTCAAGAATATTTCGGTACGCATAAAATTGGAATATATCATATTTTTTCGACATTTATTGACCATTCGTAGCAATTGTTGTCCTCTTATCCTTTGACAAAACAGTTTTCCTATTCAAACTATTGTATTTTTAGCGATCACTCCATATTCAAGTAAGCTGGAGGCGAAGTTGTCGGATGATAAAATAAACAAATGCTGGGTGCAAAATTAGATTTTTCATCACAAGATAGATGTATCGTTAAAGATACATTTATACAGTCATTAGTTGGGACATAAATTTTGCTTGTACTATTATTCAGGCAAAAAGGGCAATTGTTATGACACAATTATGTTAAACTTAATATGTAGGAAGAATAAAAAAATCATTATTTCCCGAAAGAGATGAGATATGGTTATGTTATCTGGTTAATATTTTTTTGGATACGTTTCATAGGACATATATTTACTTTTTAACTAGTAACTTACAACACCTTCATGCCTGTTCCAAGTATCAGAATTTTCAGAACAGAGCATTGCTTTGTCGCATATATTACTTCAATATATGTCCCTAACTTTTTACATTTTATACAAGAACATTATATTAGTCATATGTAAATAAAACCAGCAACGTGATGGGAATTACATTTTAATTATTAGAAAATTACTCAATCACCTTGATTATATGTGGATATGTATTTTTTCAGATCGAACTGTGACCAGCAATATTGGTACTAATGTTACTGTGACATGGAGGACCAACTATACGAATTTTTTCAGCATTGTAAACCCGAGAAACAACCTAATTTATTCGGTAGATCCGGGGGGTAACATTATAAACAATGGATTCTCGACAAAATATATCTACAACAATGCGTCAGACAGTGTACAGGAGATAGACATCACAGTTATCAAAGCTGACGAGACTGATGCTGGGATTTATAAATCACAGAACAAAGGAGGGAACACACCGTTCGGCGATTGCAGCCTGTTAATAATAACAGGTAAGGGATCTGGTAAATGTATGGACTAGAACACAGTTGAATCAATTAACTGTTATTTTTAACCAGAAAACTGTGTCCTCTTGCTTTTTTCTCTAGACTTACAACTTATGTGATGAGGTTTGAAAGGTAAATAAATCGTTATGGACATGTCGGTTTATACCTCAACAGCGTTGACCATAAGAAAGGCTTAATTCTTACTGAAAAACAAAAACAAAAACAAAAAAAACATTGATTGATTGAATATTGCAAGTCTTAGAGCTCCAAATATTCAGAACGAGAGAATATTAATTAAGGATGATGGATGAACCTGTTCAGTACTGGACCGACGTGTTGAGCTTGATTTTTGACGTTATAGAAAGAAAGAAACAGATCACAAAAAGACATGCTACTTTACCCAGAAACACTATTCGGACTCTGGTCCAACAAAACTTTGCTCTTACTCCTACATGCTGTGTGCTTAGCTTAGTGACAGCAAATTCCTATTTTGATGTCTGGTTTGACCCGGCCGGAGATCGAACCAATTAACGCCCACATTCGAGGCCAAACACCGAGACGGTCACCAATAACCACTGATACGATATTTAAAATACTTATATTAATGTAATTACTGATGTCATGAATTTTTATTTTCAGACAAGCCAAAAGAACCTAAACTGTCATTAGAAGATCAGCCTTTATTTTTAGGGGATAACATCCGCTTAACATGTAAATCAGAGGTACAGCGCTGGCCTTCGGGCATAAGGTCAAGTCTTAACTACACATTTTTTATTTCTGGCCAAGAAACAAAACTGGATGAAACACTGACTATTAAAAACGTTTCAAGATTGTACGATGGTACTAACATATTTTGTGAAGCTGTTGATGACATGGGCAAGAAATCTCAACGAAGTAACACAATTACTTTAGACATATTTTGTAAGTTTTTTTTAATTTCAGCTGTTTTACGGTAATATTTCTTATGGAACATATATACAAAGACATCTTAAGCACTACTTTGCCAAACAAGTATATACAAGAAATTATTTAATCTAAAAAACCTTACAATTTTGATCTTTATGAAAACTTTATGAAGGAATTTGCGTGGAATTATTTCTGTAGATAATTGTTTCATTTGACTTAATGGTTAAAGAGGAGAAAACATTCATTCATTAGCTTATCAGATCAAGACAAAATTATGTAACAAGGTCTTACATAAATGCTCCAGGTAAAAATAATAATACATCTGGCTTAGGGGCTTCAGAGGAGGTTATGTGTCAGCGAATAAGAAAAATGTGTCATTTATGATGGCCATGTTTTTATTCGATCAGGACAAAATAAAGAGAAAGTTTGTAAAGGACCTTGAAAGACACTTCCTATCAAAAATCATTCCATTTGACCCAGCAGTTACAGAGAAAGATTGTATTCTGCTTCTGCAAATAAGCAAAATGAATGTTCATGGTGGTCATGTTTTAAGTCTGATCAAGACGAAATAACAAAACTTTATAGGCCCTTGCATTGATGCTAAAAATCAAATATAAAAAATGACCAAGATGTTGCAGAAGAGAAGATTTTTAATGTATTAGCCAATCAGAAACCAGAATCGTACACGGCGGCCTAGTTTTTTGTCCGATCAAGAGTGAACAGAAAATCTTTTTAAGGATCCTCCTAGATGTTTCCTGTAAAATTATATTCCGATTGTCCAAGGAGTTTCAGAGAAAAAAGTTTTTTTTTGCGGTTGAAGTTATTAACGTCATACACAGCAAAATAATGCTCTCAGTCGGACGGTATTTTTTATGTTTCAGCCTTCATACGGAAACCAGAATGTCCTTGGCGGCTATATCTTTGTCCTATTGGGACGAAATTACGAAAAATTTTTATGGACCTCTCACATCTGGACAATATAAGCAACTATGTAGTTAAAAATATTATCAAACAGTACGATATCAATGCATAATACTACAACAAATAAGGTGATGAAATACTAGAAACGAACTTACAGTAATACACATTATTGCTTAAGAAGGGTCATGATATGTTCTCTTTTCAGACAGGCTAGCTAAGTTACATGCAGTACTACTGCATCAAAAGAAAAAAATATAAATAAACCCCCTCTTACACTGAACAACCGGACACCTAACGTACAAACAAGAATTTTATCTGTCCTCTACGGTCATTTACGTTTTCCCTCCGCTCTATATTCGGTGCAAAACGGTAGATGTACGTTCATGTCCGTTTTGTACGGTGACAATTTTTGAATATTTTCAAAACATGGAATGGGCGTGAACTGTAAAAAGAGTTCGGTAGAAGTATGGTGGGAATACGTTTTGGTCAATTGACCTGCGTTTAATCTTCGTTACGAATCTTCTACACGCAAGAATGTTGTTTTAACATATGAGGAGAATAGGGACACAGCGTAGATGGTGGACAGGGACATGGATGGGTGCCACCAGACATGTTCGATGATATATTGAACAGAGTTGGACCTCGCATAGCGAAAAAAAAGTAACAACTTTCGAAATCAATACAACCAGGATTGAAATTAGCTATAACACCGAGACATCTCGCTTCTGGGTCAAAGTACACAAAAATGCAGTACGACTGAAGAGTTCTAAATAGCACAATATCAGTATTTGTGCGAGAGGTAATAATAATCTTAGCATCAATCATTAACGCATTTCATTAATCCTTCATGTACTTATAATGTGTTTTTTTTTAAATAAAACCCCTTTGTTTCTTGTTCGGCGATTATTGAGAAATAATGTAGCCGAGATGTTTGCTTTTCTTACTACGACTGATGATTGAACCAGGATCGCCAATGGATTTATGAAGAAATGGAATTTTCCTTCATGTGCTTGAGCCATTGACGGTAAAAATATTGCATGTAAATGTCCCCTGGACCTGTGGTCTCTTCACTACAACTACAAGAAGTTCTACTCCGCGGTATTGCTTGCATTTGTCGATTCTGATTACAAATTCATTTTGGCGGACATCGGTGGTTACGGTGCTGCTTCGGATGCCAAACTTTGGAATTCGTCAGACCTAAAAGCAGACAAGATAGACTTGCCTACCCCTGACTTGTAAAGATATTAAATTTGTATATATACGTCAAATATTCGCTATCAATTTGTTCTGGCCTGTGCTCGGACGGTACGTGTTCGTTAAAGATCCATTTTATTCGGTTGCCTTACGGTATGCTACCGTTATTAATTATTTTTATTCGGTCTGTGTCCGGTGTTAGCCCGGAAGGAGGTCGTTGTCAATTCGGTTTATTCGGATCTAGCTTGGTCACATACGATGTTAATTCTGTATATCTACGGTTATTACGCGTTTTACTGTTTTTAGAGTATGAACATAACTATTTACCTCCGTACAAAATTAGTTTTTGTTCGTTCGACAGTTTAACCTCCGTCGGTTGGTGTAAGAAGGGATTAATGGTCGTTTAATTGTTTACATTGAACAAATTGGTTATCTCAAATGACTTGTATATCACCACTTGACAAAATTTATGTTTCTTTTAGGATAACCTGTAATTTACTATGTCGTAAATACGAGTTTTCATAAAAGGGATATTATAGGGGATAAGCAAGACATTGTTTAAACATGTTATAGTATAATTCACTAATTGTAAACTTACACTAGAATTTAAAGAGTGTTATATTTGCATTTTTTCTTTCAATCTTAAATCTTTAAAATCTGTTTCTCTTTCTTCTGTTTTTCCTGCAAATCGGTTCTATTTGCAAATCATCATAATTCTTTATGTTTTAAATGTCCATAGTGTGAATATTGAACATCTAAATTACAACTGAAATGCAATCATTTTTTCAAAAAACACAATAAAAGGGGCGTCCAAATAAAACATTGAGGACTTGCAAACGAGTAAAAAATGCACGGACTTTTATAACATTACATGTATAAAGAAAGAATTAAGTGTTTTCTCGCTTAATTTTCACTGAGGAGTTCGGTTGGGAAATTTAAATTGTTTTCTGTGTCTATCGCAATAAACATGTTCCCAGTATAAGCGGCGAACTAATGTAAATATCACGAAATTTGACATTTTTTTTATATTTTTTGCATGTACACTTTGGCTGTCTTATTTTATTAAATCTTGTTTCTTGGCAAAGAGGGAAAACTTGTGTCTAAGATTTACGAAAAACGGTATGACTTCAGCTTTCGTATTGTAAACTTCCGATGAGGCAATATTTCTGCTTCCACTGCCTATGGACTTTATGTTTCGCAGTTCGAATACAATTTTAGGAGGGACGATTTCAACCTTGATTGGATGTATACTTGTTAAAGTAATTTATGCGATAACGGCAACACCGTCTTAAGAAAATCCTGATACTTGGAACAGGCTCGAGTGTATCGAATCAACTACGAAACATATATAACACCATAAGCGGGAGAAGTATTTTTGCCACATATCAGTAAAGTTTCTAAATAAAATCGATAGAATTTTTTTATTCTTTGTCAAAAGATAGCCTAGTATGTGCTGTTCAACAAATAACTATAAAATGTCTATGTCAAGCAACGGCTTGCTTAAAATCCTCAATTTTCTGCTGATTATAAAGTGAAAAACTACATCTTTCTCGACATAGAGTACATAAAACTATACAATTCTAAAATAAAATAGGAAAAGGTAGCTTTTATCAATTTTTTTTGTTAGAAAATAAAAAGAAACTGCCTGATTACTAAACAGGACTTGTTTTCATTAATATAACCTTTACACTTGCATTGAATGAAAAGAATCATAAAAGGCCACGAAACCTAGAAAAAATAACCGATTTTTTTGTGTTGAAGACATACGTAGTATATTGAAATATTTTAATATATTCCTCCATTTGTTCCAGCGACTCGAAAAAAAACGAGTGTTTTATGGCTGTCAACGCACTGATTGTGTTTCATTTAAACATTATTCGGCAGTTAATACTGTTTTAGACGATATGAAATGTTTACCTGATGTTATGCATTGTTATTATTTGCATGAATATATGTTATTTCAGTTCCTATATGTATGGATTTATCTTTCACAAGATTTAGATAAACACCATTTAAGCATAGGTTTCACTGGTTTACTTGATGTGTAATACATGTATGTAGCACCATTCATGTGATTCAGGTTTATCATCCTAATCCACATGGGTAGACTAAACTGGACTCAAAGACATATAAACACTAATTTATCTACATGACTGGATATGCCTGTATCAGACAAATCATCTTATTTGTTCGTTTTGATTTATGGAGAACATATGAACTGTCTTGTAATTTTTCACTGAGCTTTTTGTGATAACTTATAAAATAAAGTTACTGCCTGAATGCGTTGGAAGATTCTTCTAGGTTATTTATTCTTTATTTCCTTTAAATTTATAAAATCTTGTTCATTCTGTAATTCTGAGTGACTAAATGGCAGGTCGAGATATTTTTCAAATCAAAAACCTAGGCAGGTGAATATTTGCCAAAAACCGGGGAATTATGTCAATTTAGTGGTTTAAGAGAATATGTTCCTTAAGGTTGAAATCGTCCATCCTTACATTCTAGTTGGTTGGTCAATATGGTATCAGTGTATTTCAAAAAGTTGTTGACCCGTTACCCGTAATACAACAATAAGCTGACCTCTCGTGTGGTTTACCCTGATGGGAGTTTAAGGCTTCCACGGTGGGTGTTGCGCACAAGACAGGGGATTCCTACCATTCATGAGCACCTGATCAAAGTTTTGTAAGCGAGTTTGTTGATTCAAAGCCTTTGTTACTATTGTTTTCGTTGTATCTTTTGGTTTGTATATGGGTCTTCTATACAGGACATAAGTCACAACAGTCGGAATACTACCATGTATAGAAAAAGGTCCTTACAACTCAATATTAGATTGACGATTCATTTAAACTGTATTCCTCTTTAAAACGTAAAAGATACTATATTAATATCTAATATTTAGATAGCATTAATCAACAGCAAGAACAAAGTTTAACGCTAATTCCACAATTTAGATTTTACAGAACATTTATGATGTAAATGAAGTAAAAAACGACATCAATTAACAGATAGATTGATTAGACCTTGTAATATCTCGTCCAATAAAAATTTTTCGGTATTTTCTTAGGGCCTGTTCATACTAGGCTTAACTTAATCCGGATCAACTTAAACCAGTTTACAGGTAACATGTAGCGTTCACACTAGTGTTGGGGTTCTGGCTTAACTTAATCCGGATTAAAATTGAAACACAGAAATCAAAAGAACATAAGTAACGTTATCAATTATGACGTCATATCTAATCCACATTTGCGTTCACACTACGATTTGATCCGGATTGACTAAATTCGAATTAACTTAATCCGGATTAAATAAAACCTAGTGTGAACGCAAAGTGACTTAATCCACATTTACCTGAGTTAATCCGGATTAACTTTAATTTGTAGTGTGAACAAGGCCTTAGTGATACCGTTCAAATAATTTAGGTATTCAGGAGTTATTGGTATTGATTATAAGCCTGCAAACAGAAATTTGTTTTAAGCATGTTAGAAATGCATCAATATCTTTTCTCTTTTTAAAATTCCTTTAAATACTTCAACCAACACAAATCTTGGTTTTACTTTTTTAAACGAGTACCGTTCTTTGAGTATACATAATTTACCTACAGAATGCAAACGCTTATAGTTTTATCGGACAAATATCAGGGAATATTGCCCCGAGTAGAATATTATATTGCATAAGCTTTGGAGTGTAATTATATTCTACGAGGCCCCGAGGGCGGCCGGGTTAAAGATATAGGCCGTTTGGTTTCTCCGCCTTCAGGTAGAATCCCTGCTAAAGGGGCATCTGTTAGTTCGAGCGGGGTGTATGAATACTCGATCTACCCTTCTCAAAGGTTGTGCCGGAAAAAGAATATGCACTAGGTATCTGCGTCCTTGGGGTACTAATCCTTTGAAAGGGACGCCCCTGATTGTGGGGGATGCATAAATTCACAATCCGTCCAGAGGGAGACGTTAAAGACACCCCGTGTTTAGGAAATGCCACGTCCTAAGCACGTTAAAGACCCCTTGTAACAGCTCTTTTTGAGTGGTCCGTAGG